>JANKKB010028307.1:0-14072 GCA_026225775.1 Bursera palmeri | reverse complement strand
GGATATTAGGGAATCGGGGGTAAAATTCATTTTTTTGGCTTCCGATAGGTTAAGTTTAATGGATTCCATCGATTGATTGATTTTGGTTAACGACGAGGCTCTTTGATTAAATAGTCAAACTTGCTTCACATATAAAATTAAAAGAAACTTTAAGGATAATCAATAATATTATCACATTAATTAATTAGTTTATGAGATTAGATAAATGTTCAGGTGTACCTAATTCAATTACCAAGAGAACATAAGTTTCTGGTTAGGAAAAAAATATATAATAAAGAAATTAATTGAATTAAAGAAAAAAAAAAAAAGCTAATGGTCTCATTTGTTTTGGTTTGGTTGGGAGATGAGATGAGGAATCAAATATTGTCACCTTGTTTGTGTTTGGTTAACTTTTCCAATATTTAACTTTAAAATATAATCGAATAATTATCCTTGTCAAGCTGTGCATTTCCACACAATCAATCAGCCATCAAATTTTGTAAAGGTTCTAAACAATTTCAGAGCCATTGTTATATCTGGGTTTGCAACAAGTCAACTTTGTCTGCAAAAGTTAAATGAATCAGAAAATTTATAATAAATATAGAAATCGAAAGTGGCAGGATATTCTCTTCCTGTGCTCTGGCATATTCCCCGATACTAGCAAACAAACGAACACATTTGATGATTTATGCTCATTTTATGAGATGATTTGTGTTTGTCAATACTTGATGATTTGAATTTTAAAACATTTACAAAAAAAAAAAAAAGTGTATTTAGTATTGCTTTAGATTTTTTTATCTTATCATTTCACATTCTATACAATTTCCAAAAAAAATCTAATTTTGTAAAACTATTACAAAAGCAAATCTATAATATATTTACTATATTATATCGGTCAACATGATGATATGATATATTTATTCAACAATAAATTAATAAATAATAAATTCAAACAAATAAAAAAAGTTGAGTCTGTTTGTCGATTTACTTCACACTTGGTTTATTATTTCTCACTTTATCTTATGTTTCAAACCAAAGTGAATTAAAATTTTTAAGTAATGAAACATCTACTTGTTAATCTATTATTTGACGGATATATCATGTTATCATGTTGAAGAAATAAAAACAATGTATATTCGACTCTCACTATAAATATAAAATTGGAATCCTTTGCTTATCAATTATTTTTTTTTTTTTACCTTTTAAGAGTCTACTAATACATTAGTTTATATTTAATATATACATATGGTTAAGATTTGTTTTTATTCTTACTCTTCATTAATTCATTTGTTATGACCAGGAATCATATTGTTGCAAAAAGATTAGGAAACATTTAGGAGGTATATTATCATTCATATTATACATAAAAATTATATTCAATATAGTATTTGACTATTTATCTCTTCATTGGGATACACTAGCTAATAAGTTAATAGCACTCCTTGGAAATGCTTTGCAAAAATAACTTTAAAACTTTATTTTGTAAGATAAAGAAAATTTTAAATTTTTTATACTTCTAAAATCATAAAAACTTTTCTAATAGCTTATGTAATTTAAAAGAATTTTCTAACATGCTTCTTAAAGTTTGAAGTTTGCTTATCCTTGGTTTCCTATAATTAGAAGCACAACTTGAACTAAAAAAGTTAAAATTTTCACCAATTTAATTTCTTTTTATTAATCTCTTAAACCAAATTAAAAAACTATCAAAACCTAGCTCATTCAAGTCTAGATTATAAAAATAAACACTTGCATTACACATATATTTTACATCATATATATTTCTATCTTCCAGTCAACTTCTTCTTTTCTATAAAATGATAATTATGACTGAGTCAAAGTCAACTATTTAATTGTATATTCACAATAATTAGAAATAGAGCTCACAAGTCAACTCAAGTAGGCATTTGTCACCTCAATTTATTTTATGTGAAAACAACTTGTTTAAGTGTATCTTAATATTATAATCGGGTATTACCTAATGGTGGTAGCCTAAAACTTGAAAGTATGTATAAAATTTGAGAAATATAATACTAATTTTAAGATGCTTTTTCTGTGTGAACTTTGGAATTGGGAGGGAATAAATTTGGTACATGAATTTAAATATACGTGTCGAAATTATCTGCTTTCAAAATTTAAAATTTAAATGTTGATAATACACCATTTGATAAAATCTATTAGTGCTTAAACAACTTAGGGGTCATTTGGTTCAAAAAAAATACACATGTGAATGGGAATGGGAATGGGAATAGGGTATTCCTATTTTTATTGTTTGGTTAGTAAAAAAAGTCTGAAAATGGGAATCCCATTATCCCAGGAAAGGGAATTAGTCATTCCCCCTTGAGAATCAATTTTGATTCTTGATTGACTAGAATAAAATAAAAGTAGGATTTTTCACTTTTTAAAGAAAAAAGATATAATATTTTTTTAAAAGTAAAATTAATTAAAAATATTATAATATTTTAAAATTTTAAATAAAATTAAAAAATTATAATATTTTTTAAAAAGGTAATAAATTAAAAATAAAAATTTATAATATTTTAAAAAAAGTTAATAAATTACAAAATTATAATATGTAAAAAAAGTTATAATATTTAAAAAGATTAATAAAAGGTTATAATATTTAAAAAAAATTCAATAAATTAAAAAATATTATAATATTTTTTATAAAAAGTATATAAATAAATAAAGTGTAAAAAAGATGAAAATTCATATTTTATGATAACAATGATATATATATCTATTATTATTATTATTTTATATATTTTTACATGAAATAATTTAAAATTTTGATATTAATTCCGATTCTAGACTTTTTATAATCCAAACAACTTTTATATGAATCAATTTCAATTCTATACTAAATCAAACAGGAGAAATAAATAATCTTTTTAATTTCGATTACAAAGTTTAAACCAAACGGATCTTTAGAGATTACATAAATGAATTAATAAGATAAAATGGTAAAGTTTTTTGGCTTGATTATGGAGTGAAATCCAATGCAATTGGACTCACTCCTCTTGAACACACTCGTTTTTCATTTACTTGAATTCCCTTCTCCGATAAGTCTAAGATTTTCACTTGAAAATGGTTTAAGTATGGAGTTTTTCATGAGACCTCCAACTCCAACTTCAACATACACGTCCACCTGTTTAGGAACTGTTGAACAATTTACTAGGCGCGGTGAATAATGATTTGTCAAACACTACTTCCATGAGAGATGATGAGAATTTTGAGACTTTTGCAATATAAAATATCAAAGTCGCTCCACCAAACTTGAACGTTTTGTGATTTATGAAATGGTGGGATTTGATTAAGAAAAGATGGATAGATAGAGCGTTGCGTGGTTGTGACAACGATGGTACTTTGTTGGAGCAAACGCAAACCCAAACCCAAAGCAATAACCAACAAAACGCCATTAACTTTCCTCTCTTTCTACTCAACACCTTCTTTTTCTTTTTCTTTTTCTTTTTTTCTCTTCTGTTTTCGTAAAGAAAACAAAAGCGCCTCTCTCTCTCTCTCTCTCTTCATTTTACAAAAGCAGCCTTCTCTCTGTTTTACTCACTTCGAAATTATTGATATTTGTTGAGACTTTTAAAGGGAGAGGAGCTTCTTCATTCATCTTCTCTTTTTCTTTGAATTGTTAAAGAAAGGGAGAGAGGGTGACTTCTACTTCTCTCTCTTTCTCTTCTATTTTCTTTGTTTCTTTTCTCTTAAGTTGCTTGTCCATACGAGCTGGAGAGGTGCTGAAGATCATATTATTTAGAATAATTTCTGGGTTTTGGTGGTTTTTTACTTTGTTAAAGCTTTCATCATCAAGATGTTTGCTTGTGAGTGCTTCTGCTGGAACCGAGTCTCTCAGTTTGAGTACCTCTTGCCTGATCATGAGCCAGAGCCTTTCTCTTTGCCTTCTCCCCTTCCACAATGGCCACAAGGTATGCAGGGCACCCCTTTGAGTGGAAAATTTTACTGGATTATTTTCTTTCTTTTTGGAAAAAAAAAGAAGAAAAACCTTTTTGTTGGTAATTTGTGAATTTTGGTGTTTGTACTTGTAAAAGATTATCTCTCTTTGAAAGTAGCTTTGCATGTAGAGATTGGTTTCTGGGTTGTGTTAATTGATCTTCTCATAACTTTCTTTGCTTGTCTATATTTTGAGGCTAGACAGATGTTATGATGACGATGATGCTAATTATCACAGTATAGCAGGGATATCCATTCTTCTCTGACTATCTCTCATTTACTTAGGTGGTCCTGACCTAATTCTGTGTATCTGTTTTTTATAAATCAATGGATCAAGCAGAATTCTTTGCTGGAGGCTACATGATTCATGGGTTTACTTTTTCTGTTTCTTTTTTGTTTGTTTAAGAAGATCAATATGCAATTTCTTCAAATTTGGCCGATTAAGATTAAAGGGTTTTTCGTTATTTGAAGATATATGGCATCTACCTTTTGCTTCATTTTTATTTTTGAACCGAAGACTTCTATGGCCAAAGCATGGAAAAGAGCTACAAACCTTGTTATTTATTTATTTTTTAAAGTTTTGAGCAAACATCCTCAGGTTTCCAATGGATAAAAATTGTTAGCATATTTTGGGACAGGAGGGCCTTTTATTATTCTGACTTCTGCATTTTTTATGTTCTTTGACAGGTAGTTACCGACTTTTAGTTTGATTGACCATGCGATATGTGTGCTTTTGTTTCTTTTATGTTTGTTTGTTATTTTTTTCATTTTCCTGGTTATCCTTATTTCAGATTCTAGGAATTTCAATAAGTGGATTATGCTTTCTTTTGAGCATTGTGAAATAAAGATGGTTTTCTTCAATAAATGGATTATGCATTATGATCTCCACAGGCCAAGGTTTTGCCACTGGAAGAATAAACTTAGGACGGTTAGAAGTTTTCAAAGTTACTAAGTTTGTGAGTATCTGGAGCTGCAATATTTTGCGTGGAAAAGCAAAAGGTGTCACATTTTATAAGCCTGTGGAAATCCCTGATGGCTTCTACTGTCTTGGTCACTATTGCCAGCCTAATGATCAGCCATTGAACGGATATCTTCTTGTTGCCCGTGATGCTGCTGCTTCCAAGATGGAATCTGGTTGTATAGATAAGCCACTATTAGATCTTCCAGCTCTAAGAAAGCCCCTTAACTATTCCTTAATTTGGAGTACTGATCCAAACCATGGTGGTTGTGGTTACTTCTGGCTACCAAATCCACCTGTGGGTTATAAAGCAATGGGTATTGTGGTTACCAACAAGCCAGAGGAGCCTGAACCTGAGGAAGTTAGGTGTGTGCGAGAGGATCTTACGGAGAGTTGTGAAACTTGTGATGTGATACTCACTATGGATTCAAAATTTTCCAAGTATCCGTTTGAGGTCTGGAGCCATAGACCCTGCCAAAGGGGAATTTTTGCTAGAGGTGTATCTGTTGGGACCTTTTTTTGTGGTACCTACTTGACTTATGAAGAACAGCTAGATATTGCTTGTTTGAAGAATCTTGACACCACACTACATGCGATGCCAAATTTGAACCAGATTCATGCACTCATCAAGCACTATGGACCAACTGTCTACTTTCATCCTGATGAGGAGTATATGCCCTCGTCGGTGGAATGGTTTTTCAAAAATGGGGCACTCCTATATCAAGAAGGAAAGGAGAATGGTGAATCTATTGATTATAGGGGATCAAACTTGCCTTGTGGTGGTGCAAATGATGGTGAATTTTGGGTGGACTTGCCAGACCATGATGATGCAAGAGATTATCTCAAGAAGGGAAGCTTAGAGACTGGAGAACTTTATGTTCATGTCAAACCGGCTCTAGGAGGAGCATTTACTGATATTGCAATGTGGGTTTTTTGCCCCTTCAATGGACCTGCCACCCTTAAAATTGGGTTAATGAGTATTGAAATGAGCAAGATAGGGCAACATGTAGGTGACTGGGAGCACTTCACCCTTCGTGTTAGTAACCTTTCTGGAGAACTTTGTAAAGTGTACTTTTCAGAGCATAGTGGTGGTGGATGGGTGGATTCATTTAACTTGGAGTTTATTGAAGGGAATAAGCCGATCGTGTATTCATCAAAACATGGTCATGCTAGTTTCCCACATCCAGGAACATACCTTCAAGGGTCATCGAAGCTTGGAATTGGAGTGAGGAATGATTGTGCTCGAAGCAAATATTTTATCGATTCAAGTGCCAAGTATCGAATTATTGCAGCTGAGTATCTTGGAGATGGCGTTGTTACCGAACCATGTTGGTTGCAGTATATGAGAGAGTGGGGTCCAACGATTGTTTATGATTCGCGAACTGAACTGGATAAGATTATCAATCTCCTTCCATTTTATGTTCGATTTTCAGTAGAGAACATCTTTGATTTGTTTCCAACGGAGCTTTATGGTGAGGAAGGACCAACCGGACCAAAAGAGAAGGATAATTGGGTGGGAGATGAAAGATGGTAGTTTTCGCCATGTAATATAATGCTCATTTTGAGAAGTACGATTCCTTCTTTTCTGTACAAGGATTAGGCCTAGCTGTATGGTTCTCAGTTGTTGGTTTGTCATCGACAACGCACCATGGCACAATAGTGATTCGGTAGCTGCTATGAGTTTAGTGAAATGAAGAAGATCGGTTCTGTATACTTAGGCTGTAACACCACCGGCACATGTACCCAGTACCGTATGGGGAGGCATGTAAAGTGCTTCCAAGAAGCCAAGTTACCCTAAAGAAGATTGCATTGATAATTTATCCCCGTTTTTCTTGAAGCAGAAATTAAAAAGCTAAACAAACTTATGCAGGTAAATATTATGATTCTTGAGCGCTCAATCACCACCCTAAAAACCTGTTATGACATCCGTAAGACATGGGACTTGGAGAAGTCAAACACTAGAGGACAATGTGTATTTGCTGCTTGTGTTTGGTGTGTGGTGCAACAGAGAGCAAAGTTAAAGAAGCTAATGCTCTCGCCTACTTGTAAAATGCTAGTGTATGCTGTCAATTTAAGAAGAGTGACATTGTGATTCGCCTTTCCTTGTTTCATGTTTGAGGAGAGATATTTATACTCCAAAAAGAAATTCATCCAATGCTGTATATAAAAAGATCGTTCAGATGATTTGTATCATGTGTTTCCTCCAAAAGGGCATTGCCTCAATGATAATATATATGGATTGGCAATGTTCTTTGACAACAAAAAATGGCATACTATATGTATAATTTGGCATTTGAAATGGATTAAATAGGGTAGATTGATATAGAGATATTTGTGACCACGATCCTAGCTGAAAATAAAATGAGAAATTATCAGTCATCATCTCTACTTTTGTTTAAAGTTCACTCTAATGAAAATTTTGTTCTTTTATTTTTCCACCATTTCTAAATTTTTCAAAAATCTTTTTTCCCGTCTTTCAGTTACATTTTCTATTTTCATATTCCAATAATTTTATTATTTTACTCCTACTAATAAATATAAAGACTAATTTTTAAAAAATAAAATTAAGTTAAATGATCAAATTAGATTTGAAATAAATACTAATGTTTCAACTAAAAATTGTAACATGCGAATGATGTTTTATTCGTATTTAGAAATGATTAATAATTTTTTTTATTTATTATATAATATTTTATTGACTATTATTTTTAAAACTTATGTTTGTATGATTATTTTATATTTACATATTTATTTATATTTTTTCGATATCAAATTATTAATATTTCTTAACATAGTTATTTAAGAAAAAAATTTGAAACTCCTATGGTTAAGTGTTATTACAATATCACCCCAAAATTTTATCTTAATTATCACAAAATCTTTTAATAACATATTTTTATATTTACTTCTATACTAAATAACACTTACCACTTATGAGCTTGTTAAAAAATCAATTAACTCCCATGATTAATAGAAACCTCTCCTACATTAATAAAAGGTTTTGTAAGGTTTCATAAAACCTGTTGGGGGGACAATTTAATAATACCTAACTACAGGAGGTTATATTTTTTTTTCTCTTTAAAAATATAAGAAGACAACTAAAAATTACTAATTCACCCTTTTATCTGCTGTTAACTGATGAAAAATATAACTGAAAGACCTGAAAAAACTATGAGATGGTGGAAAAAAAAGGGTAAAAATTTTATATGAATAAAATTTATACAAAAGGTACAGATGGTGATCGATAATTATTGAAAATAAAATTACAACTAAAAACAATTTTTTTTTTCCTTTCTCTCAACTGAATCCATTAGAAAGGTTCAGAACCTTGAGTTTACACGGGCCTAATTCCTGGCAGTCTAAATTACATCCTTCCCCTGTATCCAAAAGAAAAGAAAACCCCTCTCCTTTCCTCTTAATACAAAAAAATAAACGCAAGATGGAAATATTTCACTATATGCAGCACTTTTTTGAGATCAGACCTACCAAAAAGAATGCAGTGTTCAAAAGGATATTGAACTTACAGTAGCTGTAATATACAATGAATAACTAATTACTAATTACATTGGTTAAACCACATTATGAACAAAATGGAGGATACCTTTTCTACTACCTAGCTGGTTTGCCATCCCTATTTAGGTCCTCCCAACGTATCTCCTGGGCACACTCTCCACATACGGTGCTGCAACCAACTTTTGTGCCCTGACTTCTAAGAGTCAGCAAATGAGAAAGATTAGTACATTTTCGCTGAACCACACGACTTCTCAGAATGCCCCTGGGCTGTGCGAGGTTGCTGGTCTCTGGTGCCGGAGGAACCACATTTGACGTGGGAGCAGGCTTTCGCTCAGATGCAGATTCATCAACTGGAACACGCTGCACTTCCTCCCATTCTAATGATCGCCGGTATACTTCCCAAGCCATGTCTTGCTCCTCTTTTGAGAGCCTTTCCTCTTCATTCTCTTGCAAAAGAGTCTCATGCTCATGGTAATTGGCAACCCACCTAACGAGACAAGAAAAGAATCATATGACATGTCAGTGGCCTTTTAACCACCAAAAATGGAATTCTCACATTCAGAAACTTGGTAAACCACAGCCTTACTGATTGGAAATTATTACTGTAGTGTAAGGGCAAAATCTAGAGTCGCTCTTAGTTCTGAAAATGAAAATTTATAGCTACCAACATGGCAAAACTTGTTACAGACAAAATACATAAGAAACTTGTGAAACGTTTTGATTTGTTGTATTTATGTAAGTAATAACTCGAGAATTTTGTCAAAAATTAATTCACCAAGAATTGTATTTAATGAGAAAAGTGTAACACACCATACTTTTGTAGCCATCACAATGTGAATTAACAAACTAAATGCATTCAGAATAATTAAAAATCAAGGGTTAATAAAATTTAAAAAAAAAAAACTACCTCGGATGATGCTTGGCAATTAAACTTTCCATTAACTTGTCAGAACAGCAGCTTCCATTAGAAAGAGGCAACTTATCCCTCAGAGAATTTTTTATTTCACAAGTGTTACTCTGACTGTTTCCTGGTCCATTCTCTCGACTGAGCTCAGACAAAGGATCAGGGTTTTCATCATCGCCAAATTCAAAGAGATGTAGCATTTCTTCTTTGGAGATAGTCCTATGTACTTGTTGTCTATCAACAACCCTTGCAGCAAGCCCCTCCTTCGTCACCTATTGAAGCATTGCCTTGTTTGTATGAGTAAACAGAAACCATATAATCCCAGAGCAATTTTTTCATTTATTACCTGACGTTTATATATCTTCTCTTCCATAGTTCCATGTGCCATCAATCTGTAAGCAAAAACTGGCTTTTTTTGTCCATACCTGAAGAGTTATATATATAATGATCAGGTCAAGTTTTAAACCTAATTAAGATACAGCACACACTTATACCCACACATATATACTGAACAAAGCAAAGAAACATACCTCCAAGCACGATATATGGCCTGAAGATCAAATGTTGGATTCCAAGAACCATCAACAATAATTACACGATTAGCAGAATGAAGATTGATCCCTAGAGATCCAGCTCTGGTAGAAATTAGAGTACATTTTACTCTTGTATTTGAGGGTTCATTAAACCTCTCTACCAACTTTTGCCTTTCAGAACTCTCTGTTCTTCCATCTAGCCTGTCCAGCAGATTAAACAACAAAAGAGTGAACTTCACAAAATTTTAATCAAAATTATGGAAAATTTCATGCTTATATAATAATATAAAGATAGATGAAGTTGATAGTTAATCGCGTGATGACATGTAGACTTCATAGCAAAAAAGGGCATTCAACCCCAAAAATACTGCAAAAAAAAAACAAGGAACAAAGTTCAAAAAGCCCAGGAAATCAAGTCCTACACAAGCGTTCACATAAAAATTGGGTACACAAGATTATTAAAAAAAAAAAGCAAGGGTAAAATATACATTCAATCACAATTATACAATAAGATTTTCACACAGAAACTAGGAGAAATTTCAAATAATTTTAGATTTATACACCAAACATAATGCCCATATCAAGCAACATAATGTGGGCAAGCAAAATCCTTGTAAAGAAAAAAACAGATCCTGAAGTAAAAAACCATCCTTGGGAGAAAAAATTATTTGAACCATCAATGGATGAATCAAATTTGAGCAACTTAAACCAATAAAAAATAGGGAAAATTTAATTTTTTACGCAAATTAAGGAGGGTCTTTAAAAAATTATTCACTCTCATAAAATTTAGATGTCATAACCCTTTGTTTTCCATAATTACTTGAATGCCCTTATCTAAACTTCTTAAGTTTTCTCTTTTTTCTTTCTTTCTTCTACACAAAAACTAAAAATTTCATCTTATTTTCACTTTTTTTTTTCCTTTAAAAATCATTTAATAAGCTTAAATAAGTAGTTATATAAGATTGTTGCATTTAATTGGTTAAAGATGTGAAAATTAGCATTTCGAAGGTTGCAGATATGTTAGACAGAATCAGATAACATATGCTTAACAGTATCTAACAACAGACATCAAACATCCAACAACAGATAACTGACATTCAACAACGGCTATCTGACACTCGAAAACAAACAGTCAACAAATATCAAACATCTAGCGACAAACATCCAACATTTGACGACAAACATCCAATATTCGACGATAAACATCCGATGCTCGACGACAAATATCACATTCAAATCGAGCATCGTAGTCGTCTTCAACCTCCATTAGGCCTCCATTTTTGCTCATATAATAACATCATAAAACTTTATTATTACATATAAAACACATCATAAACTCATACCAAACACCCAAATCAAGCTTATATTCTTCATAAACAACAAAAAATAAGTTGTCAAACCCTTCTCTTCTCATAACTCTTCTCTTTCAACTACTTTCTTCTTTGTTTTGTTTCTTTTAAGAGATCTTTGCAATATATGAGTGAATACAACTCAAGTTATTGCAAATAAACCGTTTCAAGGGAAGAAGGTGAAACGAAATTAGGATATTGTTAAGGGCATTTGGGTAACTTCTAAGTCAAAAGGGTCATAGTATCTAAATTTTGGAGAGTGGATCATTTATAAAAGACCCATTAGGTCAAAAATTGGATTTTAACAAAAAAAATTTCCACAAAAAAAATTTCCACACAGCTATATAGCTAATTTACCTTCTAAGAAATGGTGAGAAGAAACTTTTCCAGTATGGTAATCTAAAAGTCTCAATTTCAGAGTGGAAAATCAAATAAATAGCACTCAGTTTTGAAGAAGTTGGCCAAAAACCAATAAAACCAACAACTTATTTTACAGGAAATGTCACAGTTTCTTCTTAGCCAAACACAATGAGAGAACCTAAAGCAAGCTCATCAAGATGATGAAAACAGTTAACATGTCGAAAAAGTTAGCTGACATATAAACCCACCTATACCAGTCCTTTCCCTTTTTCCAAAACTTCCCTTGGTTGCCTGGTCGAGGTAATTTTGCAAGATAAAACTGTATGAGGTCTAAAGTTGGTATACTTTGGCTAAAAACCAATGCTTTATCACCAATTTCAGAACACATGGTTAGAATGTCAAGGAGCAAAACCATTTTGCCACTGTAGTCAAGCTCTTTATAGGTATGTTCAGGCAGAAGATCATTCCACCAATCCTGAAAAGAAGCAAGCAAATATAGTCCATTAGCGTTAAAGCAAGAAGAATAACACATTAGTAGAATAGAGAATGATAAACTTACAAACTTTAGTTCTCGGAGGTTCTTAAAAAATGATTTTTAGTCTAAAACAAGTAAAACAGAAAGCTAATAATTGATTATCGAATTTCTCCAAATTCATACCCGTTGGAAGAAGCCATCATCATTCTTTCCCTGCAGAACATCATTTGTACTCCTCGGCTTCTCTGACAATCATGAAACTTAACTATTAGATACTAAAGAAAGGAATATTTGAGACATAACTATTAAACAAGTGTGAAATTAGATGAATAATTTTCGTATATTTCTCATAGTTTGTATATCCTTATATACTAATACAATCTAGTCTAAATAAGATATGCAATAAAACACAATAACTACTTTCCTAATCTACACAACTTAACAATAGTAATCTATCTTCATAATTTACAACCAAACACTCCCCTTTAAGTTGGAGCACATAAATCATATGTATCAAGCTTGCTACAAATAAAACTAATACGAAAGAGATTTAGTAAGTAGATAAATTAGGAACCATTTTCTGAAGTTTCAACAAACTTAGATGACCTAAACGATTATGAACGAGGATTGGAGATTCAGAGACAGTGCATGCGGTAGGAGCGGAAGGTAGGTTGAGAACAATGAACAATGCCAAAATGAACTCAGAGAATCACAAAATCGGACTTAAAAAGAAAATTTGGAGAAAAATACGACGAAAATAGGCGAGGAACTCTTTTCCGATACCAAAACAATACGCCAGACGTCGGATGTCACCTAAATCAGTACATTGGACGTTGAATTGTAACAGAAATCAGTGGGTTTTGGTCGCTGGTCACATCTAAGCACACTAGTGCCGGCGTTGAGATGAGACGCGAGCCGGAGAAGATTAGTTGTGAGATTTACCAAGAAAACCAATGGCGTGTGGAGGCATGTGCAACGGAGAATCGGGTCAAGCTTCCAAGGTTTTTCTAAAGAAAGGGAGACGAACAGACCGGTGGTGTGTGATCAGAATATAACATCGGAAAGGGGCAGTCTGAACTTCATCTAAAATTATTGACGAAAAAAAAGTGCCAGAGATTGGAGACAGGCGAGTGGAGGTTTCAACGGCGAGAGAAAGAGGATCAGACTGGTGGTGTCGCCGTGGAAATCTAACACCAGAGAGTAGCAATCTAAACGTCGCCGAAAAAACAATGAACATCACCGAAAAACGATAGGATTTTCTTAACGATAAACAGTATTCCCGCTTGATAGACGGCTAGAGGTTTTGCTGGTAAAAGAGAGATGAACAGACTGATGGTGTCGTAGTGAAAATCTAACTCCGGAAAAGGCCAGTCTGAACTTCGCCAAAAAACAGTGACTGAAATTCTTGGCTCTGATACTATATGAAATTAGATGACTAATTTCTATATATTTCTCATAGTTTGTATTTCCTTATATACTAATAAAATCTAATCTAAATAGAAAATACAATAAAATACAATAACTACTTTCCTAATCTAAACAACTTAAAAATAATAATCTATCTTTCTAATTTACAACTCAACGATAAGAATTAATGGATTATTCTTTAAACATTGATAGAAAAAAATAACACTCTGAAATATCAATGACAATATGAATTATCAGTTAGTTTATGAATGCCTGCAGTTCTGCAGTCTAAATCTCACCAAGGACAGTGATATGTCACAGTCCCTTCAAGAAAAGTGACTGGTAATAATGTTTGTCCTTCAGCAGTCTAATCTAAATAGGAAATACAATACACAATTAACTACTTTCTTAATCTCTTCTTTCCTAATCTACACAACTTAACAATAATAATCTATCTTCCTAATTTACAACTCAACAATAAGAATGAATGGAATATTCCTTAAACAATGATATAAAAAAAAAAGCACTCTAAAATGTCAATGACAACATAAATTATCGGTTAGTTTATGAATGCCTGCAGTTCTGCAGTCTAAATCTCACCAAGGACAGTGATATGTCACAGTCCCTTCAAGAAAAG
>JANKKB010028306.1:0-11045 GCA_026225775.1 Bursera palmeri | reverse complement strand
GCCTCGTATACCATATAACCGATCCTCTCACTATCTATCTCATTCGTTCCTTAATCCGTAGACATACGCGTATCACCCGCGTATTATCTATTCCATATCGTATCGACATATACGTATCCCTAGACTCTAGTAGTAATCTCCCATATGGTCGTACTCGTATATACCATCCAGCGACATAATCGTATGCGTCCGCCCGATATCTCACCTTACCGTATATTTCCGTAAAACCGTATACGCATTCTGTAACATCCGGATCTATCTAACTATCTAATGCACCTATCCGATCATCACACACAGTCTCTATTCCCTAAGCCACAACAATAAAATAAGTCCACATGCATAGCAAAATATAACAGAACAGTACAATTAGGAACCCCTACCTCGATATCCGAACTATAGCTCCCGGACCTCATTCTCTCTCTATCCTTCATCCGTATCACAATTCCATGCGTTCCGATGATTCCGGATGAGTCCTCAGAGTTATGGAGTCCAATCATACAAAACTGGGAACCGGGGGTCAAACAGATATTTTACACGTCGGGGGTATTACCGTAAATCCATAAATTACACATAAACAATCAAGCGGGGGTAATATTGCTAACCTGAAAACTCTTTGGGGTCTATACGTCATCACACGTGGCAGGGGGTGAACTGCCAACATCCAAAACCCAATGGGGGTGCCTAACAGGGGGGCATGTGCCAAGAGGAGAAGCTGCAGGCGGCTGCTTGTAATTATCAGGAGACAGCCGTGGGAGGCGTCTATTCGCCAGAAAACTGCTACACCGCCGGGAACGGTGATCGAGCACCACCACCGGAATCGTCTCAGCCAGCTGAGTGCGATGGTACCGGCGGTGAGGCAAGGTGGTGGCTGGAGAGGGCAGATCGACGACTGGGAAGTCGAACGGTTTTTCGTTGATTCCTGGTGATTCCGGCATCGGACCGATGATCGGGGACCAGCTCCGAACTCTCCACGTCGAGATGATGAGATCCCGACCGGTGGTGTAGGCCACCTCGCCGGGAAAGGCAGATCGGCGTTAGAGGCCACTGTTATGCTTTTTGGCATCGTTCCGGTGAATCTTTTTGGCATCGTTCCGGTGAATGCAGGGCTCGGACCGGCGAACAGAGGCCACTGTTATGCTCCTCAGGCCGAGAGCTTTCCATCGCCACCGGCCATGGGGCCTAACTCGACCGGAATTCGAAAGGTCACCGGAGAGGGTGACGGCGTGGAGATTTTCGATAGGCAGGGGTGTCTGAGCAGTTTTCTGAATGTGAAAGGCCACTATGCAGTTTATATAGAATTGGCCTCCAGTGGTGTTTCTGTAATTTTTTAAACCTTTCTGAGTTTCACGAAATCATCCCGAAACTCYGGAATCTCAAGATAAACTCATTTCCATCTATATTCCACTCACGGGGTCCTCAAAATCCATAAAACGGGCACTAGAGACGAAAAATCTACGAACTTATGAAAATTAAATTTTAGTCCCCTTTTCCCGAAAACTCTCAAAAAGCTATAAATGCACATACGCACGATGTCATCATGTCCGTGTCATCCCGTGTACGTCACAATCACGTTGTATAAAGATTTCTAACTTTGAAATCTTTCACTAACACCCCTGATCACTGTTCCCGGGAATCTGGGTTACCACAGTATGAATAAGCCCTATGCTCATTCGGAGTCTGAACTTAATGAATAAACTCTTATATTTATTCCAAAAACAATACTGTATAATTGTCATTCTCTAAACTTAAATGTGTACACCCAAATGAGAATACAATATATATATAGAAACTATATGAATTTCATTATAAATATGTGCTAGCCATATAACACTACAAAACAACAAAAATGATACAAAAAAACCAAGTCTCATATTTGCTACATGATCCTTAAACCTCATAGGTGGCATGCCTTTTGTCAAATGATCTGCTATCATCAATTCAAAGGTAATGTGTTCAATGACCATTGAATTTGCTTTAACACGCTCCCTGATGGCTAAATACTTATATTAATGTGTTTACTTCGAATTTCACTTTTGTTATTTTTAGGAATTGTCACAATATATTCTTAATGGCTTACTGATAGAATCCATGATTCTAAACCCAGATATGAAACTCTTCAACCAAACACCCTATGATGTAGCCTCAAAACAAGAAACGAACTTGGTCTCTATAATAGAAGTGGCAACTATCGTTTGTTTTGCACTTCTCCAAGATATGACACCACATGCAAACATAAAGATGTATTCTGACACTGACTTTCATGAATCAACACATCCAGCAAAGTCTGAATCAGAATAACCAACAACCTCTAAGTTGTCTGTTCGTCTATACATAAGCATGCAATCCTTTATTACTTGAAGGTATCTCATCACCTTTTTTACAGCTTTCCAGTGGTCTAACCCAAGATTACTCTAATATCTCCTTAACATTCCCACAGTGAATGTAATATCAGGTCTTGTGCAAACCTGAGTATACATAAGGCTTTCAACAGTTGAAGCATATAGAATGTTTTTCATTTGTTCCTTTTCTAGCTCATTTTGGGAACACTGGTTCAAATTGAACTTGTCACCTTTAACTATTAGAGCTACACTTGATAAACAATCTTTCATCCAAAATCTCTCAAGAACCTTATTGATATATGTCTCCTGAAACAATCCCAGGATACCTTGAGCTCTATCTCTATGGAGCTCAATGTTAATGACATAAGATGCCTCACCCATATCTTTCATATCAAATTTATTATAGAGAAATTGTTTCATCTCGTGTAATAAAACCCAAATCATTGGTTGCGAGTAAAAGATCATCTACATATAATACAAGGAAACAAATCTTACTCCCACTAACCTTATGATATATGCATTGATCCATGATATTCTCAACAAAATCGAATGAAGAGATAACTTCATAAAATTTCTAATACCACTATCGAGAGGCTTGTTTCAGTCAATATATAGATTTTTTAAGTTTGCAGACCAAGTACTCACCAACACTATAGGAGAACCCTTCAGATTGTTTCATACAAACCTCTTCCTCTAGATCTCCATTGAGAAATATTGTTTTCATATCCATATGATGTAGCGTTAAGTCAAAATGGGCAATTAACGCCATACTTATATGAAAGGAGTCATTTTTAGAAATAGGAGAAAAAATCTCTATGTAATCTATCCCTTTTTTTTTGAGTGAATCATTTAGCAACAAGTCTTGCCTTGTATCGCTCAATATTGCCTGATGAATCCTTCTTGGTCTTGAAGACCCAATTACACCCTATAGCCTTCACTCCATCAGGCAATGTAAGAAGATCCTATACTGCATTATGTGCCATAGAATCCATCTCATCTTTCATAGCGTTATACCATAACTCAGATTTACTACAATTTATTGGTTGTAAAAATGTTTGAGGGTCATCATCGACTCCAAAATTATAGTCAGATTCTTGTAGATACATTATATAGTCACTAGGTATGTCTGATTTCTGTATTCTAGTTGATTTTCTTAATATTGTATTAACATCCTCTTGAGTTGCATGTTCTGCAACCTACTATTCAATCGGTATTTGATCTTCAACCAGATCATGATCAGTTAATTGTAGAACATCAAAGGATTGGTTGTTCAACATGTATCTTGTCCTGATGGATGTTATTGATCACAAACAATCTACTACTCGAAGGAGTTGTTTTTTCTACATGATATTTCTCAAAAACTAGGTTTCTAGATTAATCACTCTCACTGATCATGTCATTCTCAAGAAATTTTGCATTTCTTGATTCCATAGTCTTAATGCTATGTGATGGACAATAAAATTTGTATCCCTTAGACCTTTCGGTATAACTAATAAAATACCTGCTTATGGTCCTCGGATCCAATTTTCTTTCATATAGATTATAAACTCTTAGTTTCGTAGGGCATCCCCAGACACATATATGTCCTAAACTCGGTTTCCAATCTTTCCACAACTCAAATGGAGTTGTTGGAATAGCCTTAGTTAGTACCCAATTTAATATATACACTGCCATCTTAAGAGCTTTAGTTCACAAGAATCTTGAAGCTTGGAGTTAGTAAGCAGACTCCTCACAATGTCTATTAAAGTTCGATTTCTTTTTTCTGTCACATTATTCTGGTATGGAGAACCAGGCATAATGTTTTGGGTTATAATCTCATGCTCTTGAAGAAAACGAGCAAATGGACCAGGTGCATGTCCATCCTCAGTGTACCGACCATAATACTCTCCACCTTTATCTGTCTTATGATCTTTATTTGCTTACCGCATTGTTTCTCTACTTCTGCTTTAAAGATTTTAAAAGCATCTAGCGCTTCGTTCTTGTTACTAAGCAAATAGAGATACATATAATGTGAGTAATTATCTATAAATGAGATAAAATATTTCTGATCATATGAGTCCATTTCTGGACTATAAATATCTGTATGTATGATCTCTAGTATGTCTGAACTCCTTTTGACACATCTCTTTGACTTGTTAGTCTGCTTTTCCTTTATATAGTCCACACAAGTATCAAAGTCAGTAAAATCTAGAGTATCAAGTACTTTTTCTTTTACTTATCTTTTAATTCTTTCAAAAAAGATATGTCACAATCTTCGATGCCATAATATAGAGGATTTTTCATTTATAACACATCTTTTAATACCAAAACTGTATTGAACGTGCTCAATACTATACAATTCATTGTTTTGTAAATTAATTCGAAAAAGACCATCAAGCAATGTACCATTTTCATTGACCGAAGGTTTAAAAAACATGTAATGACCCAGAAATTCAGAAACAATGATTTAGGGGTGTTAGTGAAAGATTTCAAAGTTAAAAATCATAAAAGTGTGTATTTTTGACATATATGAGGTGTCACGGACGTGGTGAAGTCGTGTATGTGAGTATTAGGAAGAATACGAGAGTTTTCGAGAAATGGGACTAAAAATAATTTTTACTAGTTTGTGGATTTTTCACTTTAGTACCCAATTTGTGGATTTTAAGGGCTACGTGAGTGAATTATAGATGAGGATGGGTTTATATTGAGATTTTAGGTTTCGAGATGATTTCGTGAGATTCAGAAAGGTTTATAAAATTATAGAAACCCTTAGGACTCTAAAATCTATATAAACTCATTAGAGGCCAAAATATTCAACAAACTGCACAAACACCCCTAATCATCATAAATCAATGCCTTTGGTGACCCTTTGCATTCCTGGTGAGTTAGGGCTTGAGACCGATGGTAATTGATTCGTCTCGACCACCTAAACTCTATGGTACCCTCCGTTTATCGGAACACTATCTAGATTTGTCGAAATGACATCGAGAAGATTTGGCAACATCAACGTCGATCTCCCACCTCCGATGATGTTGACCGACACTACCGGTCGAGATATCTTTCTCTAGGTCTGAGGATCCTGAAACTGGTCTCTGATTGACCGTCTGATGTCTAGATCACCGGAAATCAACCCAAGACCGTTTGGCTCCCCTTCCTCCGATCTGCCACCATCAGCCACCGTCTTACCTCATCGCCAGCACCGTTGTACTCAGCTCACCGAGATGATTTCGGTGGTAATGCCTGATCACCATTCCTGACTGCCTAGCGTTTTTTCGGTGAGAAGACACCTCTCACGGCTGTCGCTAAAAAATATCAGGCAGGCCCCTACAGCTTCATGTCTTGGCAGTTTCACTCTTTCGGCAACCCCCACTGTTTTAAAACTTGATAGATTCACCCCTACCATGTAATTTGACAAAAGGACCCCCAAGGGTTGTTAGGTTAGCAATCTCATCCCCGTTGGTAGTTTTTATATAGTTTATGAATTTACGGTAACACCCCTAGGATGTAATATATCGTTTTAAATCCCGGTTACCGTTTTGCATGGTTTTGATCCCGTGACTCTGAGGACTAATCCGGGACCACCGAGACGCATAGATTTGTGATACGGATGAGAGAAAAGAGAGAAAAAGAGGTCTGATAGATACGGTTCGGATACGGAGGTAGAGGTTTTTGACTATGCATTTCTATTTTTCTTTTTCGTGCACGTGAATTTATTTTATTGATATGGCTTAGGGAATAGAGACTGTGTGATGGACGAATAGATACTTTAGGTGATTAGATAGATCGGGACATTACGGACGCGTATGCGATTTTACGAAAATACGCGGCTAGTTTAGAAATCGGGTGAACATTTATGATTGGATTGTCAGAACAAACCCAGAGTGGATTATGGGCTATGAGTACCGCGTATGATGGCACGTGAGGATACAACTAGAGTATGGGTGTTACGTGAGTGACGGTACGGTATGGAATGAATGTTACGCGGGCTACACATGCGTAATTATGAATTACGAAACGAGTAAGGTACAGCGTATCGTGATACGTATGGGATGGTTGAGACATGGGAAGTGTCTGAGAAAGTGTCCGAGAGTAATGAGACATATGGGACACAGAACGTATGTGAGTATATGAGATACGGTAAACGGGACACGTGTGTCATGTAAGGGCATACACGGGAAGAGATGGATGAGATATGATTGAGCGGTACGTGAGTGAGATCGTACAGGCTAGTGGTGATGAGTGAACAGCCACGGGACTAGATATTATGAGTACGGATTTATGAATGGTATTTAGAACTAACTAGCGGATACGCAGTAGTCCAGTGTGAGAGGGATCGCTTTGATATTCGTGAGCGGGATCCTGGTGTGATTGATAGTATAGTGTTAGGCCTTGTGGTGGCCAATTGATATGGAGCCCAAGGAAAATACTGGTGATATGATATGATGAAAGTATTAGGCCTTATGGTGGCTAGTCGCTCAGGAGCCCAAGGAAAACACCCTTGATATGATTTGGGTGTTAGGCGTTGAGATGGCCAGCGGCTCTGGAGCCCAAGGAAAACACTGGTGATATGGTTTGGCTGTTAGGCCTTGAGGTTGCCAATTGATATGGAGCCCAAGGAAAACACCCTTAGTATGATTCGAGTGTTAGGCATTGAGGTGGCCAGCCGATCTAGAGCTCAAGGAAAACACTCTTGTTAGGATACTAGTGCTAGGCCTTAGGTGGTTGACTGATTCGGAGCCTAAGGAAAACACTAGGTTGATTATTTGTATACATAGATACGAATGTGGTGGTCGAGATATATGACACTTTGAGTGTGAAATAGGTATACAGGTGTATGAGAAGTGAAATGATTGTGTATGAAATTTGTGTGTGAGTTGTCTGAAATTTATGTGGTTCATGTATTATGTTAAAATGTTATAAAACTGTATAGTGTTAGAAATTCCTACTAGGCTGTGTTGTTCATCCCTCCTCCACAGGTACTCGAGGTCAGGAGTCAGGCATCGGTGATCAGGAGCTCATATAAAGGATCTTGGTTAGTCATGGGTACGTTTGGGTAGACAGAGTGAGTGTGTCGGTTGGTGTTTACTTGTTTATTTTAAAAAGAAAATTTTGTTACTCATTTTTAAATGTAAATGTTTTGATTAAATTACTTTTATTTTATTTATTTATATAGTCACCCTTGGGGTTCCTATATAAGGGATTCTGAGTCGTGACAAAACAACTGAAAATAAGTTTCATAAAATTGAAAGGAATATTCCAAGGGTACAAGTCTTGAAACTGAAATCAAATTTCTAGAGAAATTTAGAATATAAAAAGTCATTTCCAAATCTAAGACAAAACCAAAATCAAAATCAATCTACACATTCCAACAACTTTCACATAAGAACGCATCTTGTTTCCAGAACAGATGCATTGTTCACTCTCTATCGGTTTCATTTGATTTAGAAAACCTTGCATGGTATAAGAAACATGGATTGTAGAACCAGAATCAATCTACCAAGTATTATGAGAAACTTCTACCATAGTAGATTTATAATAAACAAGTGAGATTGAATTACCTTTCTTGTCAAGCCAGACTTTATACTTTGAATGGTCCTTCTCATGTGCCCCTTCTTTTTACAGAAAAAACACATGGATTCTTTCCTGTTCTTGGTTTGAATGAGTATTTTACACCTTTCATTCTTCCTTTTGGCTTGTTTCTTATTCTTTCCTAGCAACCACTATATGTGCACTTTCACTCATCTCCATTATAAGTCTCCCTTCTTCTTGAACATATGGTAAAAAATTCATTAATTGACCATTTTTTCTTATGTATATTATAAGAAATCTTGAAAGGACTATACTGATGTGGGAGAGAGTTTAGAATGAAATGCACTAGGAAAGACTCAGACATTTCAATCTCAAAAGACTTCAGCTGAGCCACTATATCCCTCATCTTCAGGATGTGCTCATGCACACTACTAACATTGGTAAGCTTCATTAATGATAACTTTGCCATAAGAGTGCTGGCAAAGGCCTTATCTGAAGACTTAAACTATTCATCAATAGCCTTTGGCATATCTCTGGCATTCTTACACTCGGAATTGAACCATGGATATTAGTAGAAATTCGAGTCTTGATGAACATCATGCTCAAGCGATTAGATCGCTCCCAACGTTCATACAAGGTTACTCAACCCAAAGTACTTGTTTCTGTCGGTATCGAAGGTTCATCCTTCCGAATGGTATAATCAATATCCATACACCCTGATTGTAGAAGAACTTTGTCCTTCCACACTTTATAGTTATCATCATTCAAATAGGAAACATCATTCATATCATCAGAGAAAATCACATATTGAATAATTGCAAATAAGTTAAATATATATGCTTATGTTAACAAAAATGAGGCAAATAAAACCATATAATATGCTTACCAATGTAGGCAATATTTAAAAATATGAATTAATAAGTCATAAAAACTGTCTATGATTTAAGCTTTTAATACAAATATGACTCATGTAACTGTATGATAAAAGTAAAAAATTATATGTCTTTCTTAATCCCTGTGGGTAAATTAAGAAAATAATTTATTATTTCATCCTAATTAATCATGAAACACATAATTAAATTCTTGTGGGATAAAATTGTTATACCAATCATAATTATTACAATTTGATATCTTTTATTCCATATATAATCTTAAGAAAAAACTCAATATATAATTTATCATAACTAAGGATGTTGTAGCTACTCTTTAAATTAATTAAAAGTATACAAATTACAAGACATCAATCTTCATGCATATCTCAAACCACAAGAAGTGAATAATTGAATAGTACTCAGTAGATAATTCCCAAGAAAAACTTAAGAGGACAAAACCCAGCCAAACAATCTAGTCTCCTTAGACAAAATTTTCAATATCTAGGAAAAGCTGGAGGGGTCACAGAATGTCCCTCTTAAAATTCAGTCTCTTTAGACAAAACTTCTCTATTGAGTATTTTTTTCAATTTTTACTCACAACAATTGACAAGAAATCAACACTTCATGCTATAAGTATGCATAAAATTTCAATACAGAAAAATAGCATGTATGAAATATTATATTATGCTAAATTATAAATTATAGACCTTAGAAACTTTATATAGGCCCAAACAACTCACGAGGTATACTAAATAGGCCCAAACCCCAATAGTCCAACAACTAAAAGGGCCAAATCATGTAATCTAATTTGAGATAAATAAAGTTTAGAGCAAAAATAGAACACAAACATTATCACAGTCAAATTGATTGGATCTTATAACATCTTCATGGAAGTTATGGGTTCAAACCTTATCTTGCATATATCTGTTACTAATTTTCGCTATACAATATAGGGAGGTTGACCATTGTTGTTCTAACTTATATAGAATGATTAGGTTAGAGACTCTCTTTCTCGAACTTCTATATATTGGTATCCTGCATTTGTTTATCTGACGTATATCTGTTACGAATTTTCGCTAGACAAGATAGGGAGGTTGACCATTTTTGTTCTATATTATATCCTATCAATCTTTGGAAACTTCGCAGTTGGAAGGACTACGAAATAAATCCCTGTCGGTGGAGCAGGCTTAGTAAATATAGTCTTTCCGTTGACTAGAGACATAAACCGGGCAAAGGAAGACTGGAAGTGTGAAATGGCTAGTGGTGGTACTGATTAATGAATTAGCGATGAAATAATGAAATATAGTCTTTACTGATTAATGAAATGGCTAGTGGTGGCTATTATACAATACTGAGTTTAATTTTTAATTATTTATTTTATTACATTCAGTAAATTAAGATGAAAATTTTAAAAAATCACATTTAATGTTGTCATGTATCGTTATACCAACTCGTCAAAATGAATTAATAATTTAAATTTTAAATAGAAAATTAAAGTAAAAACTCTCGACCATCAAATCCGAGTCTATGCCTGTGAAAGGTAAATTGGTTATTGCAGACTGACGCAAAAAGGACAAGAGACTAACATATGGGGATCCGATGAAGGTTTCTGAAAAACTATAAGGGTTGAAATGATTGCCCATTCTAGCTGACTTTGACTAATGGTAGGGTTAACTGTTAATATTACGAGAATAGTATGGTTATGTGTCATAGTAAGGTTTACTTCAAGGTTATTTACAAAGGATAAAAGTACTTTTATCATATAATATATTGATTATTGTAATAATATAAAATTTATATTATTATCTGAAAATATAATCTTATCTTATTTTACTAAAATGCTTACTGATTTATATAATGTCATCTTTATACTTTTGTTTTGTATAAATTTATATTTGAAATTTTACAATAAAATGTTAATGATTATTTCCTTTACATTTATATAATTTACAATGAATGGGGTGCGGTTGGTGAAAGCATTTTTCACATGGAGATTAGGTCAGGCGTAGTTGATACTTATGGGTGGAAACTTAAATATGATGAAACTTCTATTTGATGTAGATAGAGACCCTGACCTTGATGATTTAACTTATTATATTGACGATACGAAGCCCATCAATTGACTTCTTGAGCTTCTTGCAGAAGGCTATTGATGTAGCACAAATATCTACTGGAAATAACCCAAAATAGCCATATTTTAGGGGGGTCTTTGAAAAATAACCCCCCTTCAATGTTTCTCTCATTTGTCTAGCCTCCAAACAGTAACATTCCCCTTCTACCCCCGTTTTACTGTGACTCATCCCATTAACTGCTTATTTTTTAAAAG
>JANKKB010028305.1:0-14070 GCA_026225775.1 Bursera palmeri | reverse complement strand
ATGATACAGTGAATCAGCTGGGAACTCTTACACGTAAATCAAGCTGACCTCTTCCTTAATTAGCTAGCTATATCAGAGAAGATGCCAATTAATGCATGGGTGTGTGTATATGTCTATATATTCGATTGCTAATGGTCAAGTACGATTACATACTGGTTTTTTAGCTTCCGATGAATGCATTAGGGATAAAATAAAGAAAATAACAGAATCATTTTTTTTAATAAAAGAATAGAGATATTGATCTAGGTGAAAGTGATGCATTGAAATATAATTTTTATGACCATTTTTCTGCCTTAGTGATACATTGATCTAGAGGTGAAAATAAAAAGTATATATGTTTCTGTGACCATTTTCTCTCCCTATAATTATTATCTTGAAACCTAACAGGAAAAACAAAAATATTGGTTCTTGATATAGGGAGAGAAAATGGTTGTTGAGCCATACCATCACCAGTTGAAGCAAAAAGCAAGAAAGATTATATTTTAATGAAAATGTGTCTACATTATTGGAAGAGAATCTCCAAAATGAACTCAAAACAGCAAAAGTCGTTTTTGGGATTTTAATATTACTTATTTTTGCTATGTTAACGTGCTCTTGCTACTCCACTATATTTATTTAAACATATACTTCTTGTTCATAAACTGTAATTCAACCGAGGATAATGTCCAAAAGTGGGCAGTTTTCACTCTATAGGTGGTTTGCCAGTTGGTTGAAACACCAATGATGTCCATGACATGGCAACTTTGAAAAAGAGGGAAAAGAAATTTATTGTTTAGAAATGGTACTTACTCTGAACGCCTTGATCCTCTAAGGTTTTGGATTTGAGTGGAGGACACGTCCCTGAGGAGAGCAAAAATTGACAATTTGTTTAAAGGTAACGACCGGTCAATTATTATTATGATTGTTTGGAGCCGAACCCTTATACGGCAAGGGTTCAAGCATAAGGTGTACTTTCCTGCTATATGTCCAGGTCTGTCTCTTATTATTAAATGGTTCGGTGGAAACTCTTTTCTGATGCTTTTGTCTTGACAATAATATTTATGGCTTTGTTGCAGAAAAAATTTTGGGCCAAACGTTTAAGAAGTTAATCCAAGCAAAATTAGCTTCTCTGCAGTGTAATTTATCGTAAGAGAAGTCAATCAATTGACCTTCAATTTCCCTCAAGCACTAAGATGATATGATTATTCTGAGCCAGAGCTACCAACAAGTTTGTAGTTGATACAGTACAGAAACAGAGAATAGGAGTCTAGTACAGTTACTGTTCCAAGGCACTCTCTACACTGCAGATTATTCAGAAGAAATAGAGACTACAGTAATGGTACTTTAGTAGAAGACTTTTATCACCATTTTCAGGTACGTCGGAGTTCACTGTGTACTAGACCTGCTCAATCTTCTCCTCATTAATCGAAATTTGTATTGAAAATGAATAAGATTATATTGTAGGAGGATGTAGCACTCTTGAAGCAACTGGGAATGGACTCACTCATATTCTCCATCTAATGGTAAAGAGTTTTGCCCAGTAAGTACTCCAAGATTTATATGGCTCTTGCTATTCTTGAATGTCAAAACATTTTCTGCGTGGCAACTGTGATTGTCTAATGGAAGTTTTTTATGTTTTTAGAGGGACAAGTTAGTGGGGGAGTAACCAACAAGACATAGATTTCTAGAATAATATCATCAACGAGTTGCTGGCAAACGGTTTCCAGCAATTGGAGTAATAATAAGTTTCTAATTGATGCTCACAATCCCAAGGGCAGGCATTCAGCTCTTTGTGACTTTACTGCATTATGGTTCTCCACAAGCCTTAGAAAATGAATACGGTGGACTCTTAAGCCCAACATAGCGTAAGTCACACATTTGAACAGAACAAGCATCTTAATAAATTATGTAACAAATTAATAAAAAGTCTAATTAACCGGATATTGATCATCAAATGTGTAGAAACGACTTTGGAGACTAAACAGACTTGTGCTTCCAAGAATTTGGCGATCGTGTGAATTTTTTGGGTGAGTGTGTATGAACTAAATTTATTTAGTTCCAACGGATATTAAACCGCTACCGGACCGCCTGCTCATTGTTCAAGCTATATAGATGAAAATTGCAAGGTTGGAACTCGGGGACAGAATCATACGCGATTGGGCACCACTTACTTCTTTGCATGCAACAATGGTTAAGTTTTTCAGAGACACATATCAAGCTTTTATATCTATATATATATATATTAGGAGATTTTATTTGAGAAAACTGAATGTTTGGGACAAAGCAATGGAGGTGACAAATTGAATACTTGACCTTTTACAGCATATTCTAAAAGGAAATATTAGGATATCAGTACTTACAGAATGGATGGTGCCTAAATACCATACAAGTATATGTCACAGAGCTACTTCAGGAGCTCTAGATTTCAAAGTTTGGATGGTGAGTTCTGATGGCATTTCAATTAATTAATCATCTATGAGAACTTTGTTCCATGAGCACCATGCAATTGTAGTTGTAAGTTTTTTCTTTTTCTTTTTCTCATCATTTGGTGAAGGATTGTTCAACCAATTACATAGGTGACTATCCTGCAACAATAAGTTCCATTGTGGGGCACCGACTTCCCAAGTTAACCGAAGAGGAATCGAAAATGTTCATAGAGTCCTTCGATTTCCTCGGAGTAAATTACTATCATGGATATTATGCAGAGGACTTGCCATTTTCTAGCAATGTCAATCTTACTTACGCAGCTGACAGCAAAGTTAATTTCACTCGTAAGTGTGGCCTTGATGAGCCTAAATGCCAATTTTAATAGTTTACCTAACTTATCTTTGTCACATAATTTCTCTCAACAGGGGAAAAGGATGGAGTTCCTCTTGGCCAACGGGTATGCTATCTTCTCCTACCCTACATATCATGCTTCATTAACAAAACAAATGATTTGATAATTATATTTGCAATTTCTTCAACATTTTCCAGACTTCCTTTGAAGCGTATTACTTCGATCCGGAGGGGATTTATGATCTTATGCTATATGTTAAACGAAAACACAAGAGTCCCCCTATTTACGTCGCTGAAAATGGTGAGACAAGCACAATCCTTCCACATGTTCTATGTCTATATATAAATCTGCTATAATTTGAACTACTTTCTTAAGAATTCATTTCTAGGTAAAAATTTGTTTCCTTTTTCTATTTCTTTTTCAGGGTTCTTGGTGTAAGAAATGGCTCAACATCAGTTGCAGATGCACTCAAGGATGACTTGAGAATATCATTTCACCAATTAAGTGATTTATACTATTCAAAATGATTTTGATATGTTAACTAACTCCGTCAATATTAAATTCTCTGGCTATCCCTACCCTGTGTACTCCAATTGGTAAACTAAAATTACATAAACTCCAGTTTATGATTGACTGCAAATTAAACTGAGTAGTGCCTAATAACTGAAGTTCAATTTTGCAGAGAAGGCGTTAATGTGAGTGCGGATACTATGCATGGTCATTTTTCGACGATTTTGAATGGGAGTTTGGTCATACCATTCAACTGGGTATCACCTATGTCGATTTCAGCAACAAGTTAAAAAGATACTTCAAAAGCTCTGCTTCATGGTTTCAAAAATTTCTCCAAAAGCAAAATGCAACCATTCTTCAGCCTTGTTTGTTGTATTCTGCATAATATTATTTCTTTAACAATGATTTCTCACTTTAATGCTCAATTTTTAGTCATAAAAATGCTTTCATATCAATTACATCCATTTATCAAGGCAGTACCTTGTTTGGTCTTCACAGAAAGAGATTTTGTGGATTTTTAATCAGGCCCGAGAACTAAAGTAAAAGATAGATTGTAAAGTATTAATGAAGCTATGTATCACAAATAAGCGCAAGTTCACATAAAACTTCATAATAATTTGTTATTTGACGTCTAAAAAGAAACAAAAAAGAGGTTATGAAGGTTTCATCTTTTTAAGCCCCATTGCCTCAAAATCAAGCTAAGCTTTCATCATTACTAGATATTGAAATTGTACGTAACTTCTTTATTGAGAAATGGGTCAAGAAACTTGCTAGTAAAGATTAGAAGAGGCTCGCGATCAGAATTACATGTAATTATTTGAGGAAGAGAAAGATGAAAAGGCACTGAAAAGCCACATCTCTTCCAAGGCTGAAGTTATCCAAAACGTAGAAGAGGTCAAGAGTCAATTAAGATGGGGATACTGAAAATTAAGAGAAAAATGAATGCACATGGGAAGGAGACAAAACTCACATGAAGGAAACATGGGCATTGCTTCCTCAATTCAAAACACTCTTTGTTTGATTTTTTCTTCTTCATCTACTTATCTTATCCTCTTAGTTAAATTATTTATCAAGATAGGCCTTATTCAATAAAATGTCATTTCTTCATGTGAGCCCTTAAATGAAGGACCACCCCGTTTTGAATGAACACAAAGAAGAAGCCTCTTAAGTAGCTAGTGCCCACGACTGACCCTTTCAATGCGATGTTTTTTGGTTTTTTGCACCAACGAGTTGTGGCTTTGTGTACCCAAAAGTGCTAAACAAGTGTCCCACTGCATTATTCTTCTCTTACTTATCATCTTTATCAGCACAAAAATGTCCATCCCATGATTGGAATCAATCAAGAACAAGCCCCTCTATCTATGCAGAGCATATGCCTCGTTGGATGTCCACAAAACTGGCCACGACTGGGGTTTCAGAATTCAGATTTTCGAATAAGTTTCTTGTTAATGCACAAAGTATTTATAAATCAAACTAAATTTTGGTAATTATAGAAAACTAAATCTTGGCCAATGAGCAATGCCACACATTCAATAATTTGTGACACAGACAACAGAAAAAATTTTCAGTTATCACATGGGTGATGGCCCAACAGTTCTTAACCTCAGTTCATCAGAGAAATGTATGGAAATGCTCTTAATTAAATGCTTACATCAACTTTTGTCTATCATGTTATGTAAGGAGATGGGGGGACCTATGCACGTTAGTGCTGTTCTTCAATGTGTCAGTATGAATTGCATTGATGTACATAGCTGTAATTGAGGATGTAATTAGGGGTGTTTATGGGCTCTAATTAAGGAATTGTTTACTCTACAATGATAAGCATACCTCCATTGACGGGCATTCAAACCAAAAACAAACCATTTGACACAATGTTACAACTTACAAATACAATCCAAACAGCTATAATGGCTGTAGCCACCAAGACTGGTGTTCTTCTGTCATACTTTAGGTAAAACAACTCTGTTACTTGAATTTGAAGTCATATATATCTTAAGGAAAAATATGTTTTTGAAAGCATGATTTACATCAATAATAATTGCCTGAAAGCCATTAGTAACTGATCATATTGGCAATTCCCATTAATTATATTAGGTTCTAAAGTTCAAACTAACCATCATTCTTCATTATAAAAAGTATTCTTTTTAAATAATGCTCACTATTAAAAACAAGAAGAAAAAAGGTTTTTCTTTGTAATTATGAGTCTTTGATTTTTTGCCATGACATATCTTTAGAGTCTGAATTATTCAGTCACTATTTTGCTAAGTGGAGACAAATTTAATCCTACTTTTGAAACTATGTTAACATTTCTCTACCAATTATCTCAGGATGCTTAAAAAGATGTCTTATACATAGAAAGCAAAACCCTTAATCATCAAAACCAGAAACAACATAATATGATCAATTGTTGAAATCTTGGAAAATTGAAGTCAGGTTCCTTATGACCCTTTTGGCCACATTATTGATCAAACAGCTGTGCTTGCAAGTTGCACTCAAAACAAGAGAAGAAAATGCCATTCATTATTTATAATTCAAATGGGCTATATATAAAACTTGAAGACATGGGTGATGGTGGATGACATGGTACAAGTTTTAAGTTTTTCCAATTATATGAAAAGAAGTGCCAAGCAAGTGACCCACCTCATGCACTTCTACTATTATCACCACTAACATCAAAAATGTCTAGCCCATTATTGATCAAGAACAAGCTTTCCACTCTATTATGATCTATGAACTTGCTATTTATTGCTTGTCCACCAAGCAGGGCACAGCAAAAACTCGAGTAAGTTCCCTGTCAATATAATTTAAAAACACAGCTGGAGCATTGAAATATAGATTATTTGAATACGCAACGTCCCTTATAATATGCTTCTGGGGATTTCAGAAACCTAATTTTGGCCACCATTAATTTCTGCCATCGGTGAGAACTGACCATTGGATTCCTCTTGTCACATGGGTGATACCAAAACACTTTGACAGAAAAAAAAAATTGCTGAAAATTGTATTAAAATCGATAAGTTATGTGGATGGAGAGGGCCTAGGAAAAATTGGTCTATTCTTAAATGTTACAACAACTTTAGTGGCTGTGGTCACAAGAATTCCTGTCTTCTTTCATACTTAAGTTGAATTATATGATAACTACAGTGTTTCTTGATATTGAAGTCACATGATATGTTTAAAAGAATATATTTTGGAAGTATTGTTTACAGTGAAAGATAGATAATATCATGAAAGCCATTTAATAGATCATTTTGCCCATTGACCTTCATTATCTTCCAAGCCTTATCTTACTAGACAAGGATAAAAGTCATAAATTTTGATACAACTCTCAAGCAAAAAATTTCTTACTTGCTGCTTTAAGCACAAAATCTTGTTAAACAAGAAGAGATTGGAAATTACGGATGGCATATATGGTATTTTCACTGCTGGAATTTTTGTGTTTGAAAAAGTGGCAGCAAGTAAGCGCCTGATCCCCACAAGCACAAATCATGTCATTCCCATGATTGGCATTAATCAAGAACAAGCTCTCAAATCTATGCAAAACTTGTGGTTTATTGGCTGTCCACCAAACTGGGCACAATTGGGTTCTTAATTTAATAGGTTTGAACAGTAGTAAGTGGATTATCCTCATTGCAATAACATTAGATTCTTTGTCTACTATTCTCCAGTTAACATTGCTCCAAATTATTATTATTAATTCGTGGCTGGAGTTTGATAGAACCCACCACTGCCACCTCCGGATTTCCGTTGGCACATGGCTTTAATGGACCCGACGCCACAAAGTTTTTCTTCGAAAATTTCATACAATCAATAACCATCCTCTGAAATTTTTCTGCAAAGCTAACTTGCACAAATACTTTTATATATAGTTTGATATGGTAGGAAAAAAAGCATGGTTGTTCAACACCTCATTGTTTGAAAGTTACACATTAACTTACAGTCTTAATCATCCAACTTGCCACAGCTAGCATGCATCATCAGTTATCTAAATGAAACTTAATTGTAAGTCAAGGGAACAGGTCGAGCAGAAGAGATTAGCTAGCTTGGAAATTCAGGTTTTTGACAGAAATTCACGTAGTTAATATCGAGTATTGTAGCCCTGATTCTTAACAAATCTTGGTTGATTACTATAATAAAGTTCTTTTTCTCAATAATTGTACCACCACTCTCCACTTTCTCCTGAAATAAGTAATAATCTTGTAAACAAAGTTGTTTATTAGCTCCATTATTGGATATTGGTACATAGAAGGGAAAGCAAACAAGCACAAGAGGCTAATTGTGGCCAGCTCTAGTACTACCTACTTTCACCAAAGGAACTAAATAATTATTGATTTGTTAAGCTAGGGTTGTTAAACATGATTACGAAGCCTTACCCAATAATCCTTTAGTTAAACCTAAACCCAGCAACATTAGTTGGACAATTGAATTTGTTTGTTAAGGCATGAGAGCCCACTTTCCAATAAAATTCTGATACGAAACTAAATTGAATGATACTAGAAAGTTGGAATATCTTCTGAGGCTACAGCCAATTCAATCCATCTAATTGCCACGCCTAAGCTGGTCAAATGTTTGAAAGCAACGCCTCAACTGTGATTAACTTATTAATTGATGACGATGATATGATCAAATTGCAGAAAATGAAAACATATATCCAATTATAATATTTACAAATGTTTCATGTGGCACTTATATGAGAGAGAGGCGGCCATTAAAATGACATGCAAGCACATCTAGGGTTCACATGATGTAGAGGTGGACTATGAAGTCATATATATTAGTTCTCCTATTACCATCACGAATAATTTTAATATTTGTAAATAATCATCTGATGCTTACTTTTCAACTGCCGTATGCATCATGATCTATAAAATCTGTATCTGTATAAAACGTATGCATCTTACGATAAATCTTTTAAAGGGATAAAGTTTGTAGTTTTGTTATCAGAAGGAATCGAGTGAAGAAAGTTTCAAACAAACCGGAAACAATTAACAACAGACAATAAGATGGGATGGTTGAGAAATTTTTTACATGTGAGTTTGGTGTAATCTAAAGTTATAATTTCAAAGATAGAATATATTCATTTTTGTGGGTTTGGTTGAGAGTTTTAATCGTAGATGGAAAAGTTCATTTGTTTAATTAATTACTTTGTTTGCTTACGCAACCGTTAGTTGGCTCAACATATTTGACCTCATCAGCATTTCATTAAAATAGATCAATGGAACAGTTGGCAAGTCTTCTCTTAACATCAAGAAAACGTTGACCGCATTTTCATTGAGGAAAGGCGAGGAGACGAAAGAGAAAGACAATAGAGACTGAATTCAGAGTGGGGGCGGCCAAAGGCAAGGCCAATGAATTGTTTTTGTTTTGAGTATAATTATAAGAAGAAGCATGCTGACACAATTACAAAAACAATCAAGACAACAACAGCTTGGAAACTGTGACGTCTTTGCCATCTGCAACTGCAACTGTTCTTTGTGTAACAGAGCCTGAGCCTGAGCCTGAGCCTGAGCCTCAGAGTAGCGTATCCCAAACGCTAGCTATTTCATTCAAATGGAAATGAGAAGTTTTATCATTCACACATAACGTGATTGACTTTGCCTAACTCATCATTAATCTTAAGAGTTTTTGATTGATGGATTAATCACTTATCTCACAAGCTTTTGATTTTGTGGAGGTTTCCTAGCTCTTAATACTCTCACATTCCCTATTGGCCACTCCCCATAGTGCATTTTTTTTTTTTTAATATCTCTTTAATTCACCGTCTCTCGACTTTGTTATTAAAATCTAATAGCTTTCAAGTATGTGCTTAATTTCAAAACCACTTAGAATAGCCCATCCATCATTTTCAACTACCAAACTCATGAGATTAGGTCATCCCCAACATAGCTATCTAAATAGTAATTACACGGTACCACCAGTACCAGTAGCCCAAAAGAAATGGCAACATGAAACATTGAAAAGGACAAAAACCCAGGTGGCAGATGTCTGAGAAGTCACAGTCTTCCACGTAAGCAGAAGATGCCAGCATGTCAGTGGATGCCAGTTGGCATCTTGAAACATGAGATGGAGAAGGGAGTTGTAAAGTGAATAAGGAACTAAAAAGAAAGGTTAGGGTAGGGGCATTTTGAGTTTCGCGTTTAGAGTGGAATGGCGGCAGGCTGCAGCAGCTTTACATGCTGACTTACTGCTATTTGTTTATTGGGACAACTGGCCTTTACCCATTACACGACAACTTCTCTTCTCGAGATGTATGTCGTTTCATGGCACTCCACAACACCCCCCCTTTTTTGAATTTCAAGTTGATCAAATTGTTTTTTTACTTCACTAGTTCTGAAAATGGTATATCGATCATAGAAATTAAACTTTGTTTGTTTTTATTTCCAAAAAGCATTTTCTACATAAACGAAAACAATTTATAAAATTTTACTAAATTTTAAAACAATCCCTCCAACTTTATTATTTTATCATATTTGCCCAATTTTTTGTTTCTGTCATTGTATTTGTATCAATCATGTTAAATAAGAAAAAGAACGAACCACTTGTTACATTTGACAGATTTTAAACCATTTTGATATTCAAGTATGTTGTTCTTGTACATGCTTAAACTTCAAACATAGCATGCCATGCATGCCAATGTGGCAAAATCTCATTCTAAATACAAATAGTATTTGGCTTTCTATCATTAACTGTGTTTCTAGAAGAAAATTTTTACTTTCCATTCGTCTGGTTTTGACCACAAAAAGGAGACCCTTAACCTTCAATTAATAAACTAATAAATCCCACTTAGATATAACCAGCCAGTAGCATCTGTAAACTTATCTAATCCCCCAATAAACCAAGAAAAAAATTAGAAAACAAATAACACCTCTCTCTCTCTCTCTCTCTCTCTCTCTCTCTCTCTCTCTCTCTCCTCGTCTACTCCTTTTTAAGAACGCGTGCGGAAGTCATTAGACTTCGCGTTCCCGCCGCCCATTCTCTCTCTTGAGACACGTTTTTGCTTCTCTCTGAACATTCATATTCATTTCTTTCTCTTCTCTGCTTCTTTAACGCAGAAAAAAAGAGTTTCTTTTCTTTGTCTGTTTTAAGTTTAGTAGTATGGCCAAATCGAAGAGGCTCTCCTACATATCAGTTCCTTCTCAAATAATAAACTCTTTATCGTCTTCTTCACTTCAATCTCTTCTTGTTTCGCCAAAAAAGTCTTCAAAAAACAACTTTTCCAAGAAGTTCTTCTATTTTTTCTCCTACAAGAGACCCCGGTTCTGGTTCTTTGCTCTGTTTCTTTTTGGCCTTCTTGGCATGTTGAAGATTGGGTTCAATCTCGATCCTCTGATCCCTTTCTCTCCCTATCCTTGCTTCACAACCCAACCGCAAGACTCGTTATACACAAAACCCCTGATAACTTCTGCTCCAAACAGGGAAAAAAATTATCAAAAGGTTGTGAAAGATGAGTTTTTGAATGCTAATTCTCGGACTGAGTCCTTAACCGCAAATGGGGATTCAAAATCAGACAAGGCTCTTGTGTCAAACGTTGAAAAAGATAAGATTTTGAACGGTGCTCCGCAGCCAATGATCGCTAAAGGGTTTGCAGAGCCAGAGGAGGAGAGTGAGTTTTGGAAACAACCGGATGGGATGGGGTACAGGCCATGCTTGCAGTTTACTAGGGACTACAGGAAGCAAAGTGAGGAGATTGTCAAGGACAGGAGAAAGTATTTGTTAGTGGTGGTCTCAGGTGGAATGAATCAGCAGAGGAATCAGATTGTTGATGCTGTTGTCATTGCTAGGATTCTTGGTGCTGCTCTTGTTGTTCCCATCTTGCAAGTCAATGTCATCTGGGGTGATGAAAGGTGACCATCAGCACGCTCACATTAGCTCCTTTTTGCTTTCAACGAGATTTGAAGTTAATGAATTTATGTAAATTCTAAATCCTTATGTGTTCTTTTAATGGTTGCAGTGAATTTTCTGATATATTTGATTTGGAGCATTTCAAGAAGGTTCTCTCTAATGATGTGAGGATAGTTTCGTCACTGCCCTCAACACATATACATACAAGGCCGGTGGAGGAGCGGCGGACTCCACTTCATGCTTCTCCTCAATGGATTCGTTCACGTTATCTCAAGCGAGTAAGAATTGTTTGTTTTGTCCGTTTTGTTTTTAATTTTCTGAAGAACGTTTCAACAATTGTTTTACCTTTATAGCTGTTGTATTATGAAGAGGCCTCAAATATTTGTCTTTTTGCATCCGTTTTCATTATTGTATTTGGGGCACTCATGGCTCAACACAAGTGCCATCCAGGTTGCTTCATTGGCAACCATGTCTTATACATTAAACGATTTAGGCGCAATGGTTGTGTCAATGAACTGAACATACTGTCCTCGACTTAGGGAGCCTTATGGCCAATTTAAGTTTTGAAAACAAACATTTGTCAAATGCTTTGTTTCTTATCATGTTTTATTTACCATATGATTTCTTGTCCATTTTCTATGGCCAAAACAAGCGTCCAAGTGTTTGCCAATGATGTGGAACTTACACGTCTTCGTTTTGTTCTGCAGCTTAACAGGGATGGGGTTTTGCTATTGCGTGGTCTGGACTCAAGGCTCTCTAAAGATCTCCCTTCTGATCTTCAGAAGCTTCGCTGCAAGGTACTTCAAATTCCAAATAGATATTTTGTTCTTCCAAAATCATATAAGGTTATTGATCTTCCATATTCTAAACTCTCTGTTTGATTCAGGTGGCATTTCATGCATTGCGGTTTGCCCCACCAATTTTGCAGCTTGGTAATAAGTTTGCAGAGAGGATGCGGAGCAAGGGACCCTACCTTGCTCTTCATCTACGAATGGAGAAGGATGTATGGGTGAGGACGGGTTGCCTTCCTGGTCTGAGCCCTGAATATGATGAAATAGTGAACAATGAGAGGCAACAACGACCAGAGCTTTTAACTGCTCGATCAAACATGACTTACCATCAACGGAAGCTTGCTGGTCTCTGCCCCCTAAATTCCATGGAGGTGACCAGGTGAGAATTTGAGCGTGAAATGTGCTCATGTGCTATATTAACTTAGTTGCAAAGTATTTTCTGGGGTTAACCTCTTTCTTATTCTACCTATTAATTATTTGATGACTAAACTTTCGATTGTGCTATGCTTTTTTAGGTTGCTTAAGGCTCTCGGAGCTCCAAAGAGTGCAATAATATATTGGGCAGGAGGGGAACCATTGGGTGGAAAAGGGGCCCTACTGCCATTAACCAGGGAATTTCCCCACTTATACAATAAAGAAGATCTGGCCATGCCTGGTGAACTAGAGCCATTTGCAAACAAAGCTTCCGTTATGGCTGCCATTGACTATATAGTTTCAGAGAACAGTGATGTTTTCATGCCATCTCATGGAGGAAATATGGGCCATGCTATCCAGGTATAGTCAATGTCATCAATTTTTCTTTTCAGCATTTACGTGTTCTTAATTTCAATGTTTTTAGCTGAGTAAAAATTATAAACTAATATTTATTATTGATGCAGGGAGACCGGGCATATGCAGGACACAAGAAGTATATAACCCCAAACAAAAGACACATGCTTCCTTATTTCCTGGATTCTTCTCTCCCCGAGACAGAGTTCAATAGGATTATAAAGGAGTTACACAGTGAATCCTTGGGGCAGCCTGAACTCAGGACAAGTAAAGCTGGAAGGGATGTTACGAAGTATCCTGTGCCTGAATGTATGTGTAACAATGCACATACTCATTCCTCATGATCTAATCGGAAAGGCTTCCAACGTGAGCAAAGCAGTGAATTGCTTCACTAGAAAGTTGAAACTTTTTGGCAAATACCTAGAATTTGAGCCCTCATGAAAACGATGTAACAATGCACATACCTATACGTATGGTTTTCTGGGCAATGAGGGTTCTCTGAAAGGCCGTTATGTAGAGGAGTCTCAGCCAGCACGCACCTCATGCGGATTCACTGATCGGATTTATTCTTGCATATAAATTTCATAGGATACAATTCTTTAATTCTTTATAGGAATTCTTTTCTTTTCTTTTTCAGCTAGTATAGTCTTTTTGTACCCTTTCAATCTGTATCATATCTATATACCACAGGTTCATACGTATATATTAGTATAAGAAAGCAATTTTATTGATAATCTATTGCTATTTACCTTTGGCAAGTGTAGTCTTCTGTCCTGTATAATGCTCTTTGGAAATTTTAAATTTTACGAAATAACTGAGAAACAATATGAATATTTCGAAGAAACTTGGAGGCCGCTGCTTGTATTTTCAATCTTATGAAGTTGGTGTTGCCAAAAAGTCAATGTCAGTCTGACGCCAGGCTGTTGCCAGTTGCAAGATCAATCAAATGAGAATGAGAATGACGCCAGGCTGTTATCAGTTGTATTTTCAAATTGTTTCTCCTCATTGCTGTCATTCTTGTTTTGAAATTTGCCCTTGCTTAATTTTCTGTGAGAAGCAACAGAAATTATAGAATGTAAGAAATGGTGAATGATAGTTATCTGATAACCAGACTTCAGTCTCCAATTGACGGGCGATGCTGCAAACCATCACAAGCATCCAACGTTTTTTAATTTCTAATACCTTTTTGATATTTGCCGGGTCCAAACTAACTATAAAATGCATGTTATTCCAATTTCCAGTAGGAAATTCTACCCGTTCACTGTACTTGTTTTCTTTGGTCCACCTTGTAAACCAGTCATTAGATCCTGTTCTTACATGGATAGAGTCTATTGGATTGTGTGGAATATAAAATTGACTAATATTGGAAATATTCCAAAATAAGACATGAAAGGTAACATG
>JANKKB010028304.1:0-14062 GCA_026225775.1 Bursera palmeri | reverse complement strand
AAATGAAATACACGTGCAGAAAAATTTTCTCTGAGCACCAAAAATAAAATTTCCACTGTTACAAATTTTCGGGTTGTTATAATCAGTATCAAATCTGACCATGATGTCTCAGGTCAAAGAATTATATCGTACACTAGTACAACCGAATGATAAGTCATTGACTACTATAATTGTTATGTTATTTATCGTTATCTGGTCACGTTCAAAAAATAGTTTGCTAACCAATCCATACTAATGCCTTAATAACATGAGTATTAGCGTCACCTGTATTAATAACATCTTATGTCATTCATCAAAGGCATTTAGTATGCCTAACTATATGACATTGCTGCCCAGTTAATATTGCTTCCATAGAGAACCATTTTAATAATTTGATTTACTAATGACATAAATTATCTGGACAATTCATATAAATACTTTATTTGAATACATGACAAAATAAAGGAAACAATATATGCACAATAATTAAAGAACACTTTCTTTCATGATTAACAATACTTACAAATATAAGATAAAAAGCCCTTAAACCAATAAGTCGAATGGTTTTTAAGGTTTAGAGTAATTATCCCAAGGATGTAGGCATCTTGTTGAACCATGTGAATCTTTGTTTCTTCTTATTTTGTTTATTGTTGTTGTGATTGATGTTGGATTCTTATAGTGAGATCATGCAATTAGTCTTGTACTATACAACTTCTGTGAAGAAAAAACTTACAATACTCCAATACTTAATGTGTGATATTTTGGCCTACAAAACCACCATTTTTCCTTAGCTTTTGGCCTACAACACCAAGTATGTTATCCTCCAACAGCTAATTACTCCTTGGCTCATTTGAATTGAATGAATTCTTGCTAGAGAATGTGTGTTTTTACTTCAAAAACACAAGGGAGTAGAGGTTCTTGAATTCGGAAATGGATAGGCTAGATGAGAGAGAAAAGTGTTTCATGTAATATACAAATATAGGTTTTGGTGTTAATGAATTACACATAAGTAAATCTATTAATTGTCATTAATAATTTACTTAATTAGGATTAATCTCGACCAAGTAAAATTCAATTAATATAAGCCAAGTAAATTCCATAAAGCACATTCCTAGAATATTCCATGCGATAATTCAACTAAACCCATTTACTTTAATTCTTCTCTCTTTAGTCCTTAGGCTTAATAGGCATGGGCTTAAATAATTGGAACCAAACTCAATTGTTTATTCAATGGATCCAAGACATTTTATAAGTCAAAGCCCAAAACTATTTAGCGATCCAATCCACTAAATTGGCTCATTTAGCTTTTAAGTTTATTTATGAATAATATAGAAAAATACTATTCACATATTACTATTTATCATAGATGAAAGTTTTCTCTCATAACTCATATTTCAATTCATCATTGAAACATCGTCAATGTTAAAATTCAACCTAAGATCAACATTTAGGGTTTAAAAGAATAAGATTGTTGGGAGGAAAACTCATAAAAGAACCAAGTTTGAAATAGGTATTTTCCTTGGTCAACCTAATTGAAAACTCCACTAATCTTCTCCAAACTTGTGATATATTGTTCCTTTAATGATTAGGACACCTCTTGTCACTACCCGAAACCCCTTATACAGGAATCCCGGGGTTGAACTATGTAAATGTGAGAAAATAAAATGAAAAAACATGCGAACATCCATATCATATATTACATAAAGCATAAGTTTTACATAATATTTGAAAAAATCTTTTACATATAAGTTAAAATACATAAATGCATGTATTAGGTCCATTCTAACTTTATGAAAGTCTCTAAGTGAGCTCCGGAACATTCCCGCCTGATGTCTAACCCCTAGTGCCTGTGGAAAGAGAAGTGGTGAACAAACACAGCCTAATAGGAAATCTCAAAACATACGCAAAACTATAATATTTTAATTGAAAGCATGCACAAGATCATAACATGTTTCATAAACTTTATCCATTTCAATATCTCGTTTCCCTTTCCTTAAAACATACAATACTAGTGTTTAGGTCCCACGGTCATCACGGGCCTACCTAAAGCCTAACACCCAAAACATACTATAATTGCTTTCCATTGGATTCCACGATCGCTGCAGGCCTACCCAAGGCCTAAGACCTCAATGTATTACATGTGTTTTCCCTTGGATCCCGTGACCATCGCGGACCTGCCCAAGCTAACACCCAAAACATATCACGATTTCTCACAAATCTGTTAATACAGTTTCCTTTATCCAATTCTACCATCATTCACACATGTACGTTGAATGCTCATAGCTCACTCAATTTCTCAATTTCGCAATTACACGCCATCTATACCCAGCATAAGAAAAACCATGAAACTAACACGTGAACACATTTAATATGCTGAACTCCACACATGGGCACCTATCCACAATGCCTATGCTCATATCCATGTCGAATTCCATGAATTCCACATGACCCAAAATAATACCTCACGCACTTACTTCACATTTCTACCTTTTAATTCAAATGCAAGATAAATTTCATAAATGTCACAACAAATCCACATGTGGGTTTCAATCCAACAATCCCCTAAGTGGAAAAGTATAAACCTAACCGAACTCTAACTCACACTCATAAAATACACCAATTAAAATAGAATAGAGAAAAGTAGAAGTGGATTCCCTACCTGGTGTTAATGATTCGTGGAAGCCCAAAGCTTTCTCTTTCTTCTTTCTCTCCCTTTCCTCTCTTTTCTCTTCTTCTCCTTTCTCTCTTTCTTTCTTTCTTCCTGTGGGTTGCTGGTTAAAACAAATGAGGGAGGGGCTGGGTGTTATAAAATTTTGAAAAAAGAACACGTTTGGTATTATAAAATCCTTAATTTTTATGAAATCCCACATCGGTGCCGCGGCGTGGTTCCATTCAGAGTTTCTAACTTTGNTATTATAAAATCCTTAATTTTTATGAAATCCCACATCGGTGCCGCGGCGTGGTTCCATTCAGAGTTTCTAACTTTCGGCGTCGCAATACAGACTTTCTGTCTAGTCACACGACGCATAATTCCAACTATGCAAAAGCGTAATTTGCCTACCGTGAGCCCTAATTTCCCTTTCTATGTTGTGACCTAATCCTTCTACGCCGCGGTGTGATTTGCCTGTTTCAGTTTTCTGAATTCATCAAAATTTCATCCAACTCTTTGCACATACTCCCACATACACTTATACACATTCATCAATATATAAACATCCCATTTACAGCCACATCAAACATAAACCAATCACATATAACAATGTATACATACCATAAGTACTAATATAAAAAAAAAAAAAAATTTGGGTACTATTCAAAATTCCACTATTACAAATTTTTTGGATTTTACACCTCTTCACGTTGAAATTGACTTTAAATTTCTAGATCTTTGATGAAATTTTGAAAACAAAATTTCAAAAGGGAGAGAGCACAACAAAATGAGAAGATGAACATGAATATTGTTTTTTAATATCACACATGGCATCCTTGTATGTGTTAGGTGGTTTAGGTTTATCTAATAATTTGGCACATTTCAAAATTACCATTAAAATGAATTAATATGTCCAACATGTCCTACACCAACACAAATGGGCTAATGGGCTTGGGCTTATAATTTTAAATCCAGTTTAATTAAAACAATGTATATGGGCCAAGTCATTAAAACATAACCTAGGCCCATGTAATTTAATTTCTAAAATTAAATTTACTTGGCCTTTTAATGCTCATAAAGAACTTTCAAGTCCATTAAACAATTTAATAAATAAATTAACATATCAAACATGTTTAAAAGCCCCTAAATAAATTTGTAGAAAAATCCAATTTGGTTTACAAAGTATACTAACTTGATTAATTTCAAATTAATCCAATTTCTCTCTTTAATGCTGAAATTAATTGGGGATTAATCATCTCAATCCCACATATCAATTCTTCGTTGGTGAGTCTTTGGTGATTGAACCATTAGGCTTCCGGTATGTTCATAGTAAATCAGGTTTACTCGACCATCCATATACGTGCATGAAACGTACCGCACAATTACAGATTTACAAAGTATGGTTCGCTTTTACAAAGCACCGTGCCTACCTAATTCTCTAAAAGTACCTTTAATCAAGATAACCTTTTTAAAGTTTTATATAATTAAATCCTATATCAGATGTCATCTAAAAGGCCTAGGGTTGGAGCATATCTACCTTAAAAATGACGTATATTTCGAATGTCTAAAACAAACAATTCTCTTTGCCTGAGAGATTAAGAACTGTTCATTTATCTTGATAGTTGTAACCCTTAGAGTAATTATCACCGTATCTTATCTGACATCATCTCCTTTTATCTAAAGTGACATGTCCCATCTTGACTTTACACCAACTCTTAAGCGTTTCTCGGCATAACCAATCACAAATATTTATATAACCCTTTTAAAGATCACTATGTCAAGTATCAAAGAACATTGATTGCCATATGAGATGGCAATGTAAGTGTGGCAACTTGGAACCCCTTATATAGGAATCTTGAGGGACACTCAATAAATAAATAGAGTAAAATGAATAAAATAATTTAAATAAAAGATTTACACTTAAGAACATGGGTTACAAAATTTTTCTTTAATAAAATCCTGAATACAAAATGACTTACTCACTCTACTTAGACATACCCAGTACCATATGAGATCCTCCATGTGAGCTTTGGATCACGCCGCTAGACTCTTGACCTCTAGTACCTGTGGAGGAAGGGATGAGCAATACAACCCAGTAGGAATTTTTAACATTATACAGTTTTAATACATTTTAATCGTAATACATGCATAAATCAAACTCCAAGTCATCTCTCTCACTCATGTACCTCCTAATTTCATCACAAGCCCTTATCCTCACCCATTCACACATTTACCTCACTACCAGAAGTTTCCATCACTACCTTCGCGTTACATGCGACTCATCAGCACATCTCAAGCATGTGCAACCCAACTATTGATCCAAGGCTATCCTTAGATCCCGTATCTCAATAGGCCTATCTAAGGAATCTTTCGTGTCTCAACACAAACTACCTACTAGTTACCTTAGTATGTACCCTAGATCCTAGTTCATCTTAGGCCCATCTAGACTCTAATACTAAAACTCTATCATATGTGTTTACCCTTGGATCCCACGATTGTCGTGGGCCCACCCAAGGCCTAACACACCCCAAAACATGACATATGTGTTCCCTCTTGGATCTCATATCACTGCAGGCCCACCCAAAGCCTAACACCTCAAACCACAATACATGACTCTCCCCTTAGATCCTAGATCAACTTGGGCCCATGTAAGTTCTAAAACAATAACCGATCTATCCCGTATCACAACGGGCTCATAGATCCCTCTAATATCAAATTTTCTCTAATACTCTATCCCGTATCACAGCGAGCTCAACCATCAGTCCTATTACAAATGGACTTTATAGATCTATCCATAGATTCAGTGGGATCCTGCACACTAGGCATGACTATCCCTATCATACTAGGACCGTGCACACATAACACGGTTATCCCTATCATATTGGGATCCTGCGCACACGGCACGACTATCTCTATCATACTGGGATCCTGAACACACGACACGAAAATCCCTATTATATTGGGATCCTACTCACACGACACGAAAATCCTTAACCCATTCCAATACCTCTCCCCCGAATTTTTTGTACACTTGACTAGTCCAATCCGGGGTCCACTCATATAATTCGTACACTCGTCAAACCTCACATGTAAGTTCATCGTACACCCGTATTTTTGTTCCTATTCCACCCGACGATTTCACTACATATGGCCATAATCCATACCGAGCTCACCCCCGTTACTCTACCATACTCATACCATCTGGTCTTGTGACTGTTCACTCATTACTACTAGCCCGTACGGTCCACTCGTGTCTCATCCATCTCTTCATGTACGTGCTCTCACGTGGCTCACGTATCACATTATCCTATCATGTATACTCATGCACAACCCGTGTCCCATGTGTCCCATTACTCACGGACACGTTCTCTCGTGTCTCAAACATCCCGTAACGCACGAGTACTTATAACGCTCATTTCCTATCCATCTCACTCGTTCCATAATCCACAGACACACGCGTTTCGATTGTGTAACATCCATTCCATATCATACCGCCACTTATGTATCCTCGTACTCTAGTCATATCATCACGTGTGATATCCATCATCCTTAATCCGCTTCGTATTCACACTCTGGCGACACTATCATATGCGTCCACCCGATTTTTCAACTAACCGCGTATTTTCATAAAATCATACACGAGCCTGTAACGTTCTGATCTATCAATTTATCTAGTGTCCTTTTCACGAATCATACACTTTCTATTCCCTAAGTCAAAATAATAAAGTAAATCTACATGCACATTAAAATATCATAGAAAAGTATGGTCAGAAATACCTAACTTGTTATCCGAACCGTAGCTCCAAGACCTATTTCTCTCTCTTTTTTTCATCCATATCGTGAATCCATGTGTCCGGGGGTCCCGAATGCGTCCTCAGAGTCAAGGGTCATATATATACAAAACCAGAATTGGGGGTTAAAATGATATTTTACATCTTGGGGGTGTTACAATAAATTTTTAAACTATTTAGGCTAATCAAAATTACCCAAGTGGGGGTGAGATTGCAAACCTGAAAACCCTTGGGGTCTTTGGAAAATACATGAAAAGGGTGTATCTGCCAAGTTTCAAAGCTACAGGGGTGTCTTTAGCGCTTCGAAACCCCTTATATAGGAACCCCGAGGGCCATTCATGTAAATGAAATGGAATAAAATGAAAATCATGCAAATTTCCATAATACATAAATTATAAAAATGTATAAGTTTACATAACATTAAAAATCTCTTTTGCAAATTAATTAAAAATACATGGATGGATGTCTTGGGTCCATTTCTAAACCTTCCAAAAATCTCTAAGTGAGCTCCAGAATATTCCCGTCCGAAGTTTGACTCTGGCCTCTAGTACCTGTGGAAGGAGAAGGGGGTGAGCAAACACAGACTAATTGGAATATTACAACATATACAAAACTATAACATTTTAATCGGTGCATAGTCACATTAACATACATATCTCATATTCGCACATATATACGCCACTTTCACTCTCTATTACCATTTTCATATCTAGTGTTTTCCTTGGGCTCCAGATCAGTTGGTCACCACAAGGCCTAACACTCTAATACATCTGGAGTGTTTTCCTTGGGCTCCTTAACAACTGGCGACCACAAGGCCTAACACTCTAATCACATATTCAGTGTTTTCCTTGGGCTCCATATCAACTGCCACCTGGAATCCCTTGTACAGGAACCCCAGGGTGACTATATAAATAAATAGAACAAAATTAAATAAAACGTTTGACCAAAAATATTTATACTAAAAAATACGGGTTATAAAATTTTTCGATAAATAAATATACAAACAACTCACTCTATTTCCCCTTACATGCCCAATACTATCCGAGATCTTCTATGTGAGCTCTGAATCACGTCGCTAGACTCCTGGCCTTGGGTACCTGTGGAGGAAGGGCTGAGCAACACAGCCCAGTAGGAATTTCTAACGTTATACATTTCTATAACATTTTACATTCAATGCATGCATCACGCAAATCACACATAACATACAATTCATTCTCTACCTCTTTTACACGCTGTCTCTAGTACACATAAGTAGTCCATACCGAGCTCACCTCGATTACTTTACCATGTATAAATGATTCGGCCTCGTGACCGTTCGACGATTACCACTAGCTTGTACGATTTCACTCATATACGGCCCACTCGAAACACAGCCATCTCTTTACGTACATACACTCATGTATCTCACGCATAAACCGCATCCTATTTAACACATTACCCATTTGTACTACCATATAGCCTAGGCCTCATACGTTCCATTACTAACGGTCATGTACTTGGACACCTCTCGTATCTCGACTATCTCATGACACGTGTATATCCTCATGTTGTATCCCACTCATTCCATAATTCATGGTTATGCGTGCACCACTTGCGTAACGTCCCATCCAAACATATCCTCATGTGCTATCGACATGGTACTCATCATTCATAATCCACACCAGGTCCATTCTGATATCACAATCTTACACGTTCCACCCGGTTTCCCAACTAACTGCATATTTCTGTAATTTCATATGCACGTACGTAACATCTCGATCTATCTAATCATCTAATGTACCTATTCATTCATTACACAATCTCTATTCCCTAAGGCATAACAATAAAGTAAATCTACATGCATGTTAAAACATAATAGAAATGTACAATAAAAATCCCTACCTCGAGATTTGAACCATCACTCTTGAACCTCTTTTTCTCTCGTTTCCTCATCCGTATCACAAATCCATATGTCCCGATGGTCCCGGATGAGTTCAGAGTCATGGGGTCATAGCCATGTAAAATGGTAATCAGGGGTTAAATTGATATTTTACATATCAGGGGCGTTACCAAATCTATAAACTATACTTAAATAGATAAGCGGGGGTGAGAATGCTAACTTGCAAACCCTGGGGGCCATTGTGCTCAACACATGACAGGGGGAAAATATCAACTTTCAAAACAATGGGGGTGTTTGAAGGGGTGAAACTACTAACTCAGAAAGGTGAGGGGGCTGACAAATATGCCAACAACAGCCGTGATTCACGTTCTCTCACTGGAGAACATGATTGGCGATCGGGAACGATGATCGGAGAGCACCACCAGCTTCATCTCGACGAGAGGAACTTGTTCCAACCAACAGTGGTACCTAGTGGTGCCGGCCTGATGTCACCAAGAACGGGAGATCATGGTTGACATTACTGAACCTTCTCAGCATCGTCCGACGAATGCAGGCCTTAAACTGACGAACGAAGGACACCACAGTGATTAGTGTCCCGAGAGCTTTCCATCGCCACCTATCTTGCTGGCTAACTCACCTAGAATACAAAGCGTTGTTAGAGACGGCAATGAGCGCGACTTCTCCGGTGAACAGGGGCGTTTCATAGTTCTACTAAAATTATGGCCTCCTATGCAGTTTGTATAGATTTTGGGTTTTGGGGGTGTTTCTATAATTTTTTAAACTTTCAACAGTTGCTAATCCCGCCTTCAAAGTCTCGGCATCTCGTCCCCGACACTCCCTCATCCATTTTCCACCGATGTGACCCTTAAAATGTCACCATCGGGCACTAAAGACGAATAAACCCGTGAGCCCACGTAAAAATATATTTTAGTCCAATTTCCCGAAAGCTCCCGTATTCCTCTGAATACTCACATACAAGACGTCGTCACGTTTATGTCATCCCGTATATACCGAAATCCAACTTTGAAATCTTTCACTTACAACCATAATTCACTGTTTTGAATTTCCGGGTCGTTACAACTTTAATCACTTATTTATCACCCTTTCATCTTATTCCCTCTAGCGTGTCAAGTTTTACTTTCGTATTTCTCGTTACCTTATCTCCACGTAATTTCATTTTCCGTTCTACATCCACATCCGTATATTGAAAAATAAACATTCACAATCACGATCTGTTCTGAAATCTCCTATAAAAAGCCTCAAACTTACAGGATTCAAAACCATAATCATGTAAGAAGCATCACAATTCTATTCCCTATTATGAATACATAGTAAATCTCTATAATTCTTGTGATAAATTCCTATATGAGTTTCAATCCCACAATCTCAAGTGAAAACAACCTATATTCACAAACCCTAACTCAAATCCACAAAGCAAACCAGTGAAAATAGAATAGAAATGTATAGAAGTGAACTCCCTACCTCGGATTGTCAATACGTGAAAGTTTAGAGCTTTCTCTCTCTTCTTTCACTCTCCTTCTCTATCTCTTCTCTTCTTCTTTCTCTTATCCTCCGTGCCTCTATCGTGCAAATGAAAAAAAGAAGGAGCTAGGGTTTTCTTTTAAATAAGCAATTTCGGACACGCTCGGTATTTTGAAATATTTAATTTCACAAAATCTCGCTTCTGTGCCGCGGCGCGATCTCTTTGACTGTGGCGTGATTTCGTTCACGTCGCAGCGTGAAGTCTCTTACTTATGGTGTCGTGGCTCGATTTGCCAAAATCACACCCCATATTTCTTTTCTACCCTGCGGTGTGATCCTTCCATGCTGCGGTGTGATTCACCTAGTCTAGTTTACATAATCCATCTTTCATCCAATTCTTTGCATATACATTCCTATATAAATTCATACACATACATCAATCCAAAAATCACTCACTTACAATAACACAACATCAAACATGCATCATCCACATGCCCACATACTTGTACAAACATTCGATTACATTTTAATCCCATTTTTTAGGTAAGTCTACACATACACTTACATATACATATAATCACATATAATGATGCATACAAAAGTTAAATACATGAACGAAAAATTTTCTGGGTACCACTTGGGAACAGCCAAGACCCAAAGCTCAGGGGGCCGACTAATACTTTTCACTATTCCAAGTTCTCAGGTTACCACATGTCCAAGTTAAATTTTCCACTATTCTAAGTTCTCGGGTTACCACATGTCCTGAAGAGGGTGAACAGTCAAGACCCAAAGCTTAGGGGGCTGACAATACTTTTCAGCTGCAGTCGTGATTCACAGTTTATCATCGAAAAACATAATTAACTATTAGGAACAAAAAATGAAGGGCACCATTGACTTTGTCTCATCGACGGGAGTCTATTCCGACCAACGGCGATGGCAGACGACAATCAGAAGGGCAAATCAGTGTTAAGGGAGCTGAACGGTCTTAGACTGATTTTCAACGATCTAGGCCTCAGATGATAGATTGAAGACCACTACCAGACTCCTCAGACTGAGAGGCGTCGATCCCTACTTGTGGCAACGGCTGTGACGATGGAGGAGGGAGATTGATATCTGACAACCTAAACTTCTCGGCCCGATCAATGGCATTTCGGCATCGAACAGGGAAACTGAGGCCACCACGGTGATCAACCGACCGAGAACTTTTCATTGCCACCAACCACGGGCCTAAATCACTAGGATGGGAACAGTCACCAGAGACAGCGATTTCTGGCAACCAGGGGTGTTTCTATAGATTTTTGAATGTGCAGGGCCACTATAAATTTAAATAGACTTTGGGCTTCGGGTGTCCATCATAAATTTTCAAACCTTCTGCATTTCATGAATTCTATTCGAACACCCTGATATCTCGATACCAACCCATCCTAATCTGTTTCCCACTCATGTGACCTTTAAAATCCACAGATCGAGCACTAAAGACGAAAAATCTACGAGCACGTATAAAATTTTTTTAGTCCAATTTTCTAAAAACTCTCGAATACCTCTAAATTCTCATATAGATGACGTGGTCACATCCGTGTCACCCTATATACGTCATAAATGCATATTTTTTTTATTTCTAACTTTAAAATCTTTCACTTACACTCCTAAATCACTGTTTTCAGAAATCTGGATTACCATAGTAAGTCTTAAGTCTGAGGATTACTTACACCTACCCTAAATGGATCTCCCATAAACACTTTAGGTACACTACCAATAGGATTCCATATCGGTTCAAGTCTACTGAATCTCTTCCCGTTCTAAATGGCTAACAATGTTTCTCTCTCATACTTGCTTAAATATCCAATATTTAGATGCGTTGGAATCATATGGTTATGCTTCTATAATACGTACAAGTGTAATATTAGTCTGTACCATATTACCAATGTCTTGTCTCTAAAATATTTTGACCAATGACAATTTAATTATTAAATCTTATGTGGATTAATATAGTCTCACATCTATATTAATCTAATATTAATCATAAGTACTTTTTATCATATATTTATGCAACTAACCAAATTACAAATAATGATAAAAATGTAATTTTCTTTTATTACATAAATCAATAAATACAATATTTATTTACAATGTGACGCTCTAGGACATAAAATTTCAATAGTCAGAGTATAACCTATTAGGCTTTCGGATATATTAACTATAAATCAATTTGCTCGGACCATCAAGATGTGCATATACCAAGTTACACAACAATGATTTACTAGATACGGTTGGCTTCTAGTAAAGCATCATGTGCTCCAATTCTGAAAAAGGATGCATAAATCCTTCTAACCTTTTTAGACATAGTTCTATGTAATTCAATCCTATGTCAAATGTCACGTATGTGGTCTATGGTTGGAATGTATCTCCCCTAATAATGACTAGCAATTGAGATTCTCGTTTTGCTTATGATTCTCATTTACAAGTCGTGAGTGAGAACAATCCTTATCACACTCTCACATGTTAGCCAGCCTATATTTAATAATCGTTGAATCCAATGTGACATCATTTCCTTATACCTGAAAGTGACGTGTCCCGTTTTAATATTACACCTAATCCTAAATTGTTCACAGCACGCCTAACATTGATCGTGTTTATAACCCTTTATGAATCATTGACACAAGTGTCAGTGCGTATCGATTTCCATATGAGATAGCCATGTAAGTCTCAGGTCTAAGGCTTACTTACACTTACCCTGAGTGGACCTCCCATAAACACTTAGGTAAACTACCAATGAGATTCCGTATCAAGTCATATCCAATAAAGTTGTTTTTGTCTTGAAACAACTAATAATGTTCACTTATACACTTAGATAAGTATTAATGCTTAGATGCATGAGAATTATACTGTTATACTTCTATAACTAGTACAAATTTAATACCAGTCTATCCGTACTGCGGATATCTTGCCTTGGTAATATCGACCAGGGATGATTTAATGATGTTATATTATTTGATATGATTTTGTCTCACCTCTAAATCATTAATATACATATCATAAGGACTTTTATTACATTATATATAAATGTAATCTAATAACATAAAATGATAAAAGTGTAATTTCATTTATTACATAAATCAAAATATATAATGTATATTTACAATGTGCTGCTCTGGGGTATAAATAATCTAACAATTGATTGTTTCCTTGACTTACAATTACCAATTTCGATTGAGTTAGTTGTTTGGGTTGTTTTAGGCTATGCTTAGTATTTTTCATGGATGTAGGCATATTGTTGAACCACGTGAATCTGTGTGTCTTGTTATTTTTTTTATTGTTATTGTGAAAAAATTGTTTCTTTGACTTATGATTACCAATTTTGATAGGATTAGTTGTTTGGGTTGTTATAGTTTATGTTTAGTATTTCCTATATTAGATTGGGTTAATCAAAGTTTACTTTGTCAGCATCAACCCGTGATTTTCAACAAATAATATCTATATAAGAAGAACTCCTCTAAGTTCTCTTTCAGCTTATTGTAATAATAGTTAACACAAATTCATATTTTGATTTTAGTAGAGATTCTGTAGGGAGAGAGAAATATTTCTAAATGAAATGATGTTATGAGTGAAGAGGTCGTTTGAGTTATAAATGAGTGACATGCATTAAACTGAGTGACATAGGTATTTGTAGATACAAAAGAATGTTGTAACCAAAATGAAATAACACAACCCAATATTTCGTGGGCTTAAATTGAGTTTAATCTAAGCAATAATATCACTATTTCAATAAATTTGTTCAAGAACATTAAATTGACCAAATTGATGATTTTTGTTTCATTACTATTCTACACAGGCATGAATCACAATTGATTAAAGAAATTGTTAAGGACATATCAAAAAGATTGGATAACTTATTCTCAATTGTTGCTAACGACCTTGTTGGAATAAACCGCCGTATCAAGAAATTAATGAATGACTATTTAGAACTAGGAGTCAATGATGTTCGCTTCATTGGAATTTGTGGAATGGGGGGAATAGGTAAAACTACAATTGCGAGAGCTTTATATGAGATGTTTTCAGATCAATATGATGATAGATGCTTTCTTGCAAATGTTAGAGAAGCCTCTAGAAAAGGAAGTCTAGAATCATTACAAGAGAAACTGCTTTCTGCACTGCTAAAAGATAACAACTTGAATATATGTAATGTTTATGATGGAGTCAATTTGATCAGAAGGAGGCTATGTGGAAAAAAGGTGTTTCTTGTTCTTGATGACTTGAATCAATTAGTACAGTTAAAAAATT
>JANKKB010028303.1:0-14061 GCA_026225775.1 Bursera palmeri | reverse complement strand
GCAAATGAGAGAAACATTGAAGGGGGGTTATTTTTCAAAGACCCCCCTAAAATATGGCTATTTTGGGTTATTTCCCATTAAACACCCATCTTTGCCCAAAATCCCAAATCTAACACAACAATCTTTGAAGCCAGCAGCCAGAGACAGTGAGGGTTCTTCTCGGCTCCTGCCGCTGCTCAGTCAATGGCTTTTCTATTTCAGAAATTCCAAGAGGTATGCTTCTCGAACTTTCTTTCAGTCCGGCGTTACTCGGGTCTATCAATTTTCCATCTTGTAGTAATTGCGATGATATTTTGTACTCAAAAAGCATTCATGGGTTCACTCAAACCATGAGAATCCAAAAGGGTTCTAATTTTATACCCTTTTGGAGGAATTGGCTTCTGGGATCTTGATGGGATTGTTTCATTGATGGAATAACGTTTTGGAATTACACGAGGCAATCTCTCTCAATATTAAAACTATGAATGTGCTGTGCTATTCCTCATGTGCTTCTTTATTGTGATACTTTGCTCTTCCGTCAACTGTTGTTTTTCCAGGCTGTGAAAGTTCTTGCAAAAAGTCCCACTTTTGCCAAGGATCCGAGGCGGCTGCAATTTGAAGCAGACATCAACCGCCTCTTCCTATATACTAGGTCTGCGTTGCTTTGTTAATTTACTTAAGCATTGTATGATTTTTACAACTTTGAAGAATATGGAATCAATGCCGTTAGCTATAGTTGCCTCATTAAGAAATCTGTGATAACAGTATAGAGGCTGCTATTGGAAGTAGTATTTTCTCATTATTGTCATTTTCAGGCCATAGTTTAATTCAGATTTTTTCCATCATTGCTGTTCACTCCACCATAATTTATATTCTTGTAGTCTTTCTCTTATCCTTGAAGCACTGTTAATCATTGAATCTTGTTAGCCCTTTTCACTAATTCAGTTACTGGTGTTTTTCACTTTTCTGTAGCATGTGGTTGGATTTCATGTCAGGCTGTCACAGTTGTTGTGCTATATTCTTCTCAAAATGAACTTTTGATTTCTAGAATGAGGAGTATTGATTAAATTTGTGATTCTCATTTGGTTCTCTCATTTAATAAAAAAACACTTCTATTTGTCTGCCAAACATTTTGTACCTGTTACGATCTCAATGTGTTTCCCTTTAGTGTGGCTCTATGTTGTTTCCATTTTCTTCAACTTGCTCTCCTTTAGAAAAATGATTAGAATAGTTGTAGCTTTCTTTACAATGCTAGAGCGCAGTCCAAGATACCTCTTTAGTATCTCTTGCTTAAAGTACTATGCTCATTTGAATTCAGTTGATGCTTAAAGCACTTATTCTTAATTTATATATGTTTTATTTATTATATATATATATATATATATATATATTTTGTCTTAAAAGGTTCTGACAGTTGATAGTCTAGGATCCTTTTGCCATATCTTGCAATTCCTTGCTTAGCACAGCATCTGAATGGGCTTTAGATTGTTCTAGGCGGTACCTTGTTTGTGTGGCCCAAATTACACCAACCGTAGGATGTGCTTAAAGGATGATACCAGCTTTTATTTAGAATGTTGAAAGACTAAATTGATATTATGCACTATTATTTCCTTCTTGGATAGATTTTATTGTGTTTCTCTATCTATACTATGTGGTGTCATTACCTGGATGTCATCCTTATGCTCATAACCTATACATATTCTATTACTCTACGTTCAAATGTATTGGACTAATACTCATGAAAAGATTAATATTGTTCAGCTACAATTGTTTGGGAGGGAATGCTGATGAGGCAGATGCTGAGGAAATTATTAACTTGGCTGGTAAAGCTTCTGTGAGTGAGCAAGAAAGGCAAGTACAAGAGAACATCCATTCTCAAATTAAAAGGTTCTGCATGTCTATGGATAATATTCTTCTTCCTGACATTGTAAAGAAGAATGATCAAGTTGAGGTTGAATCATCTCAACAGTCGATTGCTGCTCCTCGCCCAAGTGGCCTCAGTTTTGCTGTTGGTAAGAGTGGCCCACCTTCTGACTCTCTTGGTGAGTTTACAATATTATATTTATTGGTTTTTCTAAATCTTTTCTAAGATTGTATCATGAGCAGATACTTGTCGCACGCTTTTAGATGTTTCGTATCTTTGATTTTTAAGCTTGCCATATTTTGATTAAATGCACCCTAAATCAACTTTCTTGGTTTTCTTATTTAATGCCTTCAAATACATTAAGAAATGCCCTTAGTTTAGAAGTGGTGATTTGAATGATTTAGCTTTTATATGAGGCAAAAATTTGTAAATGAAAAATATGTTAGAACAAAAAATGAGTACAATAATCTCTAAAATCCTGCAAGTGCTTGTCCAAATTAGTCTATATAAAGGCAATCACAGACAAATTGAGAATTTGAATTTTATAGAACGAAAAGTCTTTTGAATTTTTCCTCTATAAGAATGAAATCAAAGTTCCTTTCTGGTAGGATCTTTAGGAAATGTAGAATATTTTTTATCTTATCGCACAGGGTACATAAAATCTGCAAGGAATAGATTTTTAAAGAAGTTATTTGCATTTTTTGTCTGGAAAAATGTGCAAATAAGACAGTTTTTACCTGTGATTAATGAATATGCCATAAGTGTTAAGGTAATTAAGATTCTAGATTGGTTGAAACTTCTTAATACCTCAATGTGAATTTGCTATCCCTAGTTTTCCTCAGCAAATAATTTTCATTTCCTCACACTGGTCATTAAGGATGATGTCTATCATTGTTATATTTCTTATTGCCCTTTTTGAATACCATGTGGATAGCATAACAAGCTAGTTATCCTAATGCTGATTTGGGCTAATAACATTCAATAATCCTTGATGTCAGATAAATTGTTTCACCAAAATATATGGAATTTGTCAAAGAATTTACTAGCTTACGATGTCATTTGTGCATAAAAATTTTGTTACTTAAGTGCCAGTAATAGATCTTTAATGAAAAGGTTCTTAATTCCTAAAAAAATAAATAAATAAATAAATAAATACTAATATTGAAACAAGAGAAGCAATATTAAAGATATCATCATCATCATTATTTGGATAGGTTCCTGATCTTATTATATTATACCGTACAGAAATAGAACCCAATTAATTGTTGCTGGACTACCACCACTCAATTCTGATTACTGATGATTTTTCAGCACAGTTGTACCAGAAACAAGGCCGTTAACCGCCATGGAACTGTCACAGAGATTAAAGGACGTCATTGGCTACACACTGGATCTCAAACCATCCCAGATACCCCACAAGGAAGCTGGCCAAGGTTTATTTTTACGTGGTGAGGCTGATGTTGGTGCTGTAATAGCTATGTACCCTGGTGTGATATACTCTCCCGCTTATTACCGATATATTCCTGGATATCCAAGAGTTGATGCACAGAATCCATATTTGATCACTAGGTATGATGGTACTGTGATCAATGCCCAACCTTGGGGTTCTGGGGGTGAAACTCGGGAACTTTGGGATGGTTTGATGCTACCTCATAGCATACCAAACATAGAAGGCACTGAAAAAGGTTCTGACCGGTTCTGGAGACTACTCAGTAAACCTATTGAAAGTGCACGAGGAGGAAACAGTGCTGAGTTATTGGAGAGGAGAAACCCACTGGCTTTGGCTCATTTTGCCAATCACCCAGCAAAGGGCATGGTTCCAAATGTCATGATTTGCCCTTATGACTTTCCATTGACTGACAAGGACATGAGAGCCTATATACCAAACGTATCATTTGGAAATGCAGAGGAAGTAAAAATGAGGAGATTTGGTAGCTTTTGGTTCAAATGGGGTAGTTTGAGTAGTGGGTCAGACACACCAGTTTTGAAGACTCTTGTTTTGGTGGCTAATAGGGCACTTTGTGATGAAGAAGTGCTCTTGAACTACAGGTTGAGCAACTCGAAGAGAAGGCCAGCATGGTACACTCCTGTGGATGAAGAGGAGGACCGAAGGAGATGGAGCTAAATCAATGAACGTCTCGTATTTGAATTGAATGCTGCTTTTTGAAAGTGGTTTCCAACAGGTGCAGCAGGCTTTTGTAACACTTTTGTTACTTCCAAGAGAGAACTGTGAGTTTCTTTATTTATTTTTTCTTATTTGTTAGTGGGCTTACTTTGATAGGTTAACTGGTTATAGGTTGAAGGAGGAGATGATTAGACTAGGCCCCTCTCTATTCTACTCATTAGTTGGGATGGAAAATTTTGCAGTTGAAAAAACTTTTTTTCGTTATATGTTTTTGAAGTCATTAGTCAAATTCTTGAGATTTAAGATGACAGCTAACCTTCTGTTGGTGAGGCTCTGTTGCTGCTGTGAGGAACTAAGCACTGATAGAGAAATTGCATAATGGTGAATGACAATAAGTGTTGGATCTAAATCAGACCCAATATGGTGATTATAAGAGGCTTGCTATTTCAATAAAACATTAGTTCAATGCTCTACATTTGCCACATGGTAATCATTTCATAAACATCAACCCAGGTTTTATAAGTATCATGTGAGTAATGGATCCACATTATATCATTGGAGCTCTATGGTGAACCTCACCTGAGTATTGTGTTCTGTTGTGGGATATTCAAAGCTATTGTACTTATTCAATGGTATGGTAATGCATATCTGAGATACACTTCAAAATAGTTAAATCAACTTTGTCTGTGATATATGCTCCTGGTTATTTCATTCCGATAAGGGTAGGCTACAAATTCCACTCTTAAAAGTTTAATCCAATAATAGAAAGATTGAAAGTTTGATAAAAATAATGTCAACTTTCTCTCGTTTTCAAATAGGTTTGTAATGGAATGTAAAAAAACTTGTAATAATTGCTAATATGAGAAAGTGAGACTCATAACATGAGAAATAACATGTTACAACTCTAGCATGTGTTACAGTATTCACCAGTAGTAAAATACAGCCTTTACTGTATAAAATTTGAATCATTGTCCACAAAAAATTGAATCTCCCTTTTCGTAGTTTCATCTGTTAACAAAATCATTGTTTAAGTTCCACAGTGGAACACAAGGCTTTTGGCCAAGATTGAAGTAATATAAATGAAATAGATAAATGTCAACTACAGTTTCACATCCATTGATCCCTCTTTACAGCACTCAATGCCAAAGCATGAAGGTATAGCTATACAAAATTGTAATCGTCATACACCTGCAAACATGCAAAAGTGAGCTCTCACGAAAATGGGATTAAAAAAAAAAAAAGAAGTAAAAAAGAGACAGCAAACTAATTTAAAACATCTTAACACAGAAAATTTTGACTTATCGGCTTTTGGAAATCATGAAAACTTTCAATTGAAGATATGAACTAACTACTATCAATGTAGAGGATCGTTCAACAATTATTTTTAGATCAAGTTATTGGAACTTAATTTCATATATTTTTTTTATAATAATTGATTTACTATAATCCATAAGTGAAAAAAAGAAATTAAAATGTAATTTTTTTAATGCCAACTTATTAACTCTTCCACCTTTAGATTAAAAAAAATGAATGAGTATTAAATAGTGTCAAAATTTTTTGAAATAAAAAAAAAAAAAAAAATTACGATAGCTAAACCTTAATTTTCAGCATCTTAATTGGAGAATGTATAACTGAAGCAAACCAGATTCAAATGATTACCGTGTGTAAAGCTCAACTTTATCCTAGATACTGAAGCAAGACACCATCATTCCCCAAAACAAATCCCTTCTTTTCGTTGATGAACCTGTATCAGAAAGAAAAAGACTGAATAGCTTGTAGATGCATCTAAAAGTTTTAGTTGAAAGAAATAAAATCATTTGGAAGTTTAGTCTAGAGGCTTCGTTGTGCAACAAGAACCAGGAATAGGCATGATTATAAACACTCGGTCCTTGTTTCCCATATTCAGTAAAATTTAAGCTATATTATAGATTAATCATTCATATTAATTTCCACTTGGTACCGGGGAGATAGAGGAACAGGAAGGCACAATAACACTGACTATCAATACTAATTAATCATTCCAATTTGAGTTTGAACTTGGCAAACCAAAAGGAACATTGGGAACCAAAGAAATGAAACAGACAAGAATGCAGAAAATCTCCAGAATACTGCAAGTGAAAATATCATCTATAGATTGTAAATTTTGGAAAAATGGTAATCAATTAAAAGATAAAATACAAGGTAAGCTTTCGATAAGATTAGACTCACTTCACTGAGTAAAGATTTGCAGCAATGTTGTCAGCTGCCTTGTCACGAATCCATGTCTTGCCACCATTTGTAGTTTTCAAGAGAATTCCACTTCCACCAGCCGCCCAAGCCTCATCCTGCACAATGAATCTTAGTATAGAAAGCTTGCAACTCAGAAATTTTTATAGAGCTTAATTGTATTGCACTAACAAAAGAAGACCTGTATGGCAGCTTCCTACTGGATTACAGACTAAAAATGTAAATCTGGGATAAAGTTTTTGAACCACTCAAGTAGATTGGTAATGAAATTTCTAACTTGGCACCTTTTGAAGATTGCCCTTCTGAATGTAGTTTTCATTTTCTTTAAGAAGGTAAATTCAACAATTAAAGGGCTCAAATAAACAAAATATGGTCCGAAATTTTCTTTTTGTAATTTTATCAAATTCCTGTCGAACTTCTTCCCCAATAACCTGGCATCTTCAACTCATACCAACTTGCACCACCTGATGGATGCAAATATCTATTCTCATAGTATGACTTTTTAAAACATAACTGATCATCACTGGAGTATATTCCAAAAGAGTGTTCCCCAGGTAAAACAACTAGAATATAGCTCCCAAGGTTTTAGTTAAAACAGAACTGTTCTTTTTGGTTTAAATTTCCACTTTTGAGTAACTAATGTGATCATGAGATTGCTCTAGCCATTGCTAGAACTCTTTCTTTTGTTAGCCTTATGTAGGCACAAGTTTTAATGCACTGCATAAGAATCAAAAGCAGATAAGCCACCTATAAATTTAATCAACAAAATTCTCTTAATCCGAGAAGCTAAAATAACCTAAGGAAGACTCTGGAGTCAAAGAACGATAATTCTAATCTCCTCAAGAAAACTCTGGATTCAAATTTCTAAGATAGAACGTGCAGGTCACTGTGCCGTTAATGGCACATACATGACAATGCATGGGCAAGCTTGCCTACACATTTCTTTGTTGACTGACACATGGACAAATATTTGTGAATAAAGGCCTACATAGCCCTACCCATTATAATTTCCTATGCAGAAATCAATGTAATCTTTGCTGCAGCCATTTCTTCCAGGTGTCTTGAGGCAATATATTGTGTATAAGTAGGTAAACTATGTCACATAACAAGAACACTCACAATGCTCATATGACAACCATTCAGTTTTAAAGTTGTTACCTTTGAGCGGTACCCGACATCAAGAATGCCAAAACCACGACTTTGTACAGGGACTTCTTCAAAATCTTCTGTTATCTAGAACACCAAAGACAAGCTGATTCAAAAACGAGAAGTACGAGGACAAACTGCGAGTTGAAGTAGTTATAAAAGATTGAATGTCCAACCAAAAATAAAACTAATAATACAGAAGAAAAAGATGATGTAGGCAAACTTTTTTGGTTACATTTAAACATAATAGTTTTTCAAACACAATGATGTATCTATTAAGTTCAAATTTTCGCATAAATATTGGCACTGTGAAGAAAAACTAAAAAGAAAAACTATGGTTAGTAATATCTATAACAGTAATCAGAATTCTTGTTGCTTTTATAGTTTTCCCTCTTGCATTCACCCGTAAATGACTAATTCATGTATACCATGCTTTTGCCAGATGGAAGTAAGCATATTTTTTATGTGCTTATTTTTTTTCTTTGAATTATTTACTTTTAAATTCTACTTCCCTCAAAAATAATTTCCTCGCAAGAAAATATGAAATTTAATTTTATTTACAAATATGGACTCTCTTGAACACAGAAACATCTTCACATGTGCTTACCTCTGTGCCTTTGCTGAGAAAAAGTCCACCTCCCCGAGCAAGAAGCCAAAGACCACCATCTGCCCTCCATCCCATGTTCTGGATTCTCCTTGCAATTGACCTGTTATGTGGCTGCCAAAAGGGCTACAGTAGTACAAAAATGTATAGAATCAGAATGAAGAAAGAAGTTGATTGATTATTATGAGACAAACACTCCCAACAGATCCAATTTCAGATTTTATATAAGATCTCAATGATATGCAAAAGCTAGCCATACATTCTAATATTCCTCTAAAATATGCTAAGAACCTAAAACAAAAACCACATCAAATCCCCAATATCTTAAACTCGATGATAATGCCATAAATACTAATCTAATATAAGATTGTTGGGTGGAATAATGATTGTTTTTTCATTAAATTCTTCAATCATAAAATTGATGTCCAACAATGACCAAGAAAAACCATTCTCTCTCAATAATACATTATGTTACCAAACTCTGGAAGTCTGGCTTATGAAGTGTCCTCACATCAATTATGCCTAAAATTAGGCTGCTAAGAGGGAAACTTAAATGCGAAGAATAATAGGAGCACAACAATTTTATGCAGCATCAATGAATGATTCCCTCTAAATACAAAATGTTTAAATGGCTTTTCATTGTAATTCTTAAAAAATACCACTAAAAGTCGAATGATTACATTCATTCAAATACATTCATTTAATTTTTGAAGAAGTTCTTTGCAAGAAGTCGTACACCTTTTGCCTGAGATGACCAAGGTGCTAGTGCCACAAATTTTTGAAGACTGATTAACAACATCCATTTTCCCTTGACATAATTTTGCATACACTGGGTGAAGTGTAGCATAGTTTCATCCACTTGTCATGAGGAGAACCTTTAAGAAGCTTCGAACATGCATTCAAGAAATGCTTCAAAGCCATGTAACTTACCAGTGGAATCAAGTTTGAACAAAAATATTCACATTGTGGGTAACATTTTCTTAACAGAAAGACAGTCTTGTTGTGAGGATGTCAATATAATTGTTGGACCCTACCTCGGCCCAAAAATTTAAACTATTAGGTTATAGACGATCTCATGTACCTAATTTGTTAATTCTGGATAAGCATGTGTTCCTTCACTGTAATTCTGAGCTAGGATTCAACACTCGAACTTGCACTTTATTCTAGCAATCTTCGGCATTATAAATATGTACCTATTACGTAATAGCCTTAAACATATACTATTTCTGGGATAGTAACTCTATGAGATTTTAATTTCAAAAAAACAACATAATAGCTCAAGGGAAAAACCGGCAGTGTGATGTTGGTAATAATTTAGAAGTACCAAAATGCTAGTCATAAAGTACAGTTTGACCAAGTATGCTTTCTGTATTTTTATGCTTTCAACACATTGCCATTGATAGATTATTCTACAGCCGCATGCAATGATGGCTGCTAATAGTAATTTCATTCTACTATAATAATGTTTACTTCAAGCAAGCATGTTGTTGCCCACGGTTCAGCAAATACAATATAAGTTACAAATTAACAACCATTTTAAGTTATAGAAATTTATATACAAGCACTTGTTGCAGTTAATTGAGCGTCACAAATGCATAATTTCAATTATACACAGAAAATGAAAATTTTTTTTTCTTTTGTTTCAAACTGTCCGATATGAGGATCTTATAAGGCAAGAAAGCCCCATGAAAACTAAAAGTATAGCATGATTATGCATACAGTAAACCCACATGGTATCTAAGAGAAAAGGAACATACCTGTCCAGGCTGCCAAGTTAGATAGAAGTTACCACGGCTAGAGACAGCAACATAGTTACCATCAGGAGAGCGATTAACAGTATTAAAAGTTCCAGTATAGTAGCTTGCACCACTGATACCACTAGAAACTGTTCTGCAAAAGCAACAAAGCTGTGTAAATGCCTTGCTTATTTGGAACTTTACTCTGTTAGGCAGAAAAATTGTAATATGCTGACTCCTCAGGTGAACTTTTGTGTCAACAATATGACAATATTACAAACATCTGATGTCTAATAAATCCTCCACTTCAAGGATACTTTCCCATTCATAGAAGCTAGAGAGAAAGACCTTTCTCATAATGAAATTATAACAAATAAAGTGGATTATAAGAGGATATAATTCTGCAGAGTTGGGTATTTTTCATTTGACCAAAACATTTATAAATTCTAACATCTATAACTGTAGATTTTAACTATTTTGCACAGCTATATCAACCAAAAACCTTCTTCATATGATTATTTGGAGTAAGACTAACTTTTAAGCTGAAATTCACCTGTTAAGAGTTGCAGAAACAGTCTCTTGTACTGCAGCCCTCCAGTTATAGCCCCTATTTGATGTAACATATATTGCACCCTGGTCAGTCACCATCTCTGCACTCTTTTCACCAGTGGCCTTTATATACACCTGCAAACGTCATAAAACAATCACTTTAGCATCTTCATATAAAAAAGATGACAAAAGTTATAATTCTCAGTAAAAGAATAATAATCCTAAAACTTTCCTAGATATTGCGCTTTGGAAAAAAAAAATGCACAAAAAAAGACAACTGTGGAAGGACCAAAAAAAAAATCTTGATGATGAACTTGAGTTACAAGAAAATGAATCTTCTGGGTAAAAATAGCTGCTTTCTGCTTGCAAACAACTTTAATTTTCATTGCAATTACATTCACAAATTCAAGAATTTTCTGAACTGGAAAATTTTCATAATCCAAGAAATATAATAACCCCACTATCTGTGATCAATATTCACAGTTAGTAAAAAAGCATAAATAACTACCTTTTCATTAGACCAAATGCAGAACCATTAGATGATTCAAGGTTCAAATTTAAAATATTCCACTTTATTCATTAGAAAGTGAAGACATAGGCATCTCTAGAAGTTCAGAAGAAAATTTTCCCCATAATGATTGGTGATATAACCTATTGTTTTGAATACAATATGACAGGAAACAAAGCGACTTCTTACTATGTCTCCAGGAAGCTGAGCACTTAATGGAATTCGATCCCAGCTTGCTCCAGCATCTGAAGTATACAACAAAATTGAAGGTTTTCCAACAATCCATCCCTCCTTTCCAAGGAAGCTAATGGAGTTAAATCTGTAGTTGAAATCTTCGTCTTCAGCTGATGGTATGGAACGTGGGACCCAAGTGCTTCCACCATCTTTTGTCTCCAAAAGAGTTTGCCTGGTTCCCAAGAGAAAGCCTATCAAGCCAAGGAAGCATCCACTCTTATTGAAATAGAATTGTGGATAAACATAGAAAAAACTGAAAACGCAAAATAATATATATAAATGGCAGCCTTAACTTGTTCTTGGCATATGTTAATATCTTGAAGACTCTGTAGTCCCCTCAAAGATTTACATAGTTTTAATATAAAAATTATTTTGGCGTTGCACTGAGAAAGATAATGCAAAAGTTGAAAACTTTTCGATAAGTCAAGTTTGCAAGACATTTTATTTGCAATTTATTAGATTTGCATCAACACCAGCAACAAAAAGCGTGTTGTGGGTATTATGTGCTTTGAATATAATAATAATGTAAGTAGGCACAAAATAGGAAAGAGGTTATGAAAAGAAGAAAGTAAGTACCGACCGTGGTTCATCTCATCAGGGACAAAAGCGATATCAAGGAGGACGACACCAGGATCAATGGGAAGGGAGATTCGTTCCCAGTCAGAGAAAGTTTCTCCAGCCTTGGCCTCTTGGTCATAGAGAGTAGTGGAAGCTAGAGACAATGACAGGGATAAGGCGGTAGCTGTTTGTGAAACGAAGTGCCTGCGATTGAGCTGCTGAGCCTTCTGAAGGGAAGAAGAAGCTCTGGGGATGAAACGAGTTGGTGGGGGCGTCTGGGTTGGGGTAAGGGGAGATGAAAAGAGAGAGAGTAAATAAGGCTTGGGGGAGAGAAGTGGTTCACTCAGCCGTAGAGTGGTGGCCATTGGGGCGGTGTAGACTCACTGTAGTCTAGTGCGTGACGAGCTTGTGTGTGTGTCTCTCTCTCTCTCTCCCCTTCTCTTTCTTTCTTATCCTAATGGTGGTTGTTATCCAACGGCTACGCGGGCTGTTTCCAGCTTCTCCTATCTCACATACTTGGAAATTGACAAAATTATTTATTTATGAATCAGAGAGAGTTTTATAAACCTTAACAAATTGGGGATGTAGCTCAGATGGTAGAGCGCTCGCTTAGCATGCGAGAGGTACAGGGATCGATACCCTGCATCTCCATTTGATTTTGGGAAATTTGTAAAATGGCCTCCTAGAGGAATCCAAAAGAAATGCCAGCCCCCCACCCAAAATTATCTCATCCCAATAACCACCCGTTACAGTAACCCTTCTATTTTGATCAAACTGCCCCTGCCTTCAACAACCTCTTCTCCCTTATTTCAAACGAATTGCCTCTTGGCTCATCGTTTATCGCAAATTTTCAATCCTTTTCATCTTCTTCATTGGTTCATCTCCCACTCATTATCGGTTTTTATCATCCTACATCGCAAAATAACTGTTATTTCATCTTAAAGCGTAAACTTCATTCCATCTCTGGTGAGTATTCTCTGTTGTTTTTTTCCTATTCTCTTTTATATTTGGTGTTGGTTACCGAAAATGGGTTGGTGGTTGTTGCCGAAGATTGGTTGTGTTGCTACGTTGTTAATTCTGGAAGTTTTAGTTGCCGGAGTTGCGACAGGCGATAAGTAAATTGGCAGGTCGCAAAGGCGGAGATCGTTTTCTGTGGTTATTGTATCAATCGTGACGGTTTGAATTATCCAAAAAATCGTGGTTCTCTTTTTTCACGGTTTATATGAAGCATTAATACAAACCGTGACTGTCGAGTCTTAAACAGTGTAAAGAGTCTCCATGGTTTTTGTGAGAATCTCAAACCGTGACGGCTTTGAATAAAAAACCGTTTATATCAATCTATAAATTGTGACGGTTAATTATTCAGTGGCCTCGTGGACCACGGTCCAAAAGCTAGAATGGTTGTTTTTTGGGTGTGCTTCATTTTCAGTCTTTACAGATTGTTTAAATTTTATCTGGTTTTTATTTACAATCTCAGTATTAATGATTTCCCTTGATGTTTTTACCAGGATGGAAACTTCTATCATTGTCCATTATGGTGGTTGTTAGGAGATGCAACGAAATGGTGATATTGACTATGTTGGAGGTCAAATTAGGGGGTTACGAGTCTCGAAGGATGTTGGTTTGAAGTAGTTTATGGAGTTACTATATACGGAACTTGGGGTTGATCCAGCAAATTATAATATGGTTCTATCAACTAGATTTATATATATTAACTCTAAATCATCTCCTATTATGCATTTAGAAAGTGATAAAGACTTGGCTTTTTTCATTGAGAATTGTCGTATGTTAAAGAAATTTGTGCCACTAATGGTTACTTTGGAGAAAAAATTGATTACGATTGGTGCAACCCTTTAGGTGTAGAAAAAGGTTTCATAGGACGACGATGTTATGAGAAAACCGTCATTTTACTCTCACAGTGCAAGTAATCAAAAAGTAGAACCAATACCTGTAACCTCTTCATCCCATTTTGGAGAGGAGGATGAGGTGGAGTCCCCAATTCCATCTACTCTAGTGGCAGCGATGAACGATACAAGCAGGGTGCCTGATATGGATCAATTCCTTAAGATTACTGATGTAGGGCTCTCGTCGTTTAAGATTACTGAGTTTGATCGGTGGGTGAGCAACGACTCCACCACAGAGTAGGTTAACTTAGGTGTGTGCGACGCTTTCCCGCACCGGTTCTAGTCTGCGGCATGCACGACAACATTAGACACATGGTTCATGGTATGGATACGACTCATGCCATCATTTGTTATCTTATCTTACATATTATCGCTATGTTGTTTTGCATTTAACATGTATTGCTTTAATAAAATACAGTCATGGTTGACATCCTTATAGAATGAGCACAAGGAGGACATAATGACGGTTGATATTCCCTTGCACTTTTCGGAGTACATCCTTGGCATACTGACCCTAGCATGGAAGAGAATGGCTTGATTTAGATAAGGTAAAATCGAAAACTAAAATTTCTTCATTTTCAATTTATTATATCTTCAAATGGTGATTAGCACTTAAAAGTGTATGTTT
>JANKKB010028302.1:0-14059 GCA_026225775.1 Bursera palmeri | reverse complement strand
GATCTATCTAATCATCTAATGTACCTATTCGTCCATCACACATAGTCTCTATTCCCTAAGCCACACAGTAAAGTAAATCCACATGCAAGTTAAAACATAATAGAAATATACAGCTAGAAACCCCTACCTCGATATCCGTACCGTGGCTCCCGGACCTCATTCTCTCTCTATTCCTCATTCGTATCACAAATCCATGCGTTCCGGTGATTCCGGATGAGTTCTCGGAGTCTTAGGGTCCAATCATGCAAAACCAGAATCGGGGGTTAAACTAATATTTTATCCATCGGGGGTGTTACCGTAAATCTATAAACCACACATAAATAACTAAGTAGGGGTGAGATTGCTAACCTGTAAACCCTTGGGGGTAATTGGTTCAAAACACATGACAGGGGGTAAACTGCCAATATCCAAACAATGGGAGGGGGGGTGTGAAGGGGTGCATATGCCAAAACCCAAAAGCCAGGGGGCCACCTGCTATTTTCCAACGGCAGCCGTGAATGGCGTTCGCTCGTCAAAAAACTGTTACACGGTCAGGAATGGTGATCGTGCACCACCACCGGAATCGTCTCCTCAAGCTGAATCTAACGGCACCGGCGACGAGGTGATACGACGGCTGACGGCGACAGATCGGAGGAGGAGGAGACGAACGATCTTCCGTCGATTCCCGACGATTTCGGCATCGGACCAACGATCGGGGACTAGCTCTGGACTCCTCTCATCGAGACGATTTCATCCCGACCGGTGATGGAGGCTGTCGTTACCGGAGGAGGGAGTTGCCCTTCCGACAACTGGATCTTCCAAGGTCGATCTACGGTGACTCCGACGTCAGAAGGAGAAACGGAGACCACCACGGTGCTCAGGCGGCCGAGAAGAAGCCATCGCCACCGGCCACGAGCCCAAACTCCACCAGAATATGAATGGTCGCTGGAAACAGCGACTTCTGGTGACCAGGGGTGTTTCTATAGTTTTCTCTAAATGTTGGTCTCCTATGCAGTTTATATAGACTTAGGCCTCCGGGGGTGTTTCGTAATTTTTGAAACCTTCAACAGACATGAATCCCTACCCCAAAGTCTCTACATCTCATCGCCGACCCGTCCTCATCTATTTTTCACTGACGTGACTCCCAAAATGTCACGATTGAGCACTAAAGACGAAAAACTGATGAACCCATGTAAAATTACGTTATAGTCCAAAATCCAGAAAACTCCCGAAAACATCTAAACACTCATATACGCAACATCGTCACGTCCGTGATACCCCATGTATCCCGAAAATCCACCATTTGACGATTTCTAACTTTGAAATCTTTCACTAACACCTCTGAATCACTGTTTCCCGAAGTCCGGGTCACTACACAAATCCACATAAAATTACGTTTTAGTCCAAAATTCAAAAAACTCTTGAAAACCTCCGAATACTTATATGCATTATGTCATCACGTCGGTGTCATCCCATATATGTCAGAAATACACTATTTTATGATTTTTAACTTTGAAATCTTTCACTTATACCTCTAATTCATTGTTTCCAAAAATTCGAGATGTTACAGATATATTATTTTATACAATCTGGTGCACTTGCTAGAAAATAATGAACATTATTCATTTCCCAAATTGAGAGAGGAAGGTTGATAAATTTGCCCAACCAAAAGATGATTGTCTTTTCATTTTCACATTTTGCAAACAAGATTGAAAACCTATCCAATTTTGGTGCAGAGAGTCATTGACAAGTTTCACAATATGTACATACCCAAATGTGGATGTTGACATCTAAAATCTACCTAGGGACCATAACAAGGTTATTTTAGAAAAAATTTCAAATATGGACCAAAATTAATGGGTGTAGTTAAAATATGGCTCATGTTTGAAAAATTTTAATATCATGACTCTTCTTATCTACTTACGATAGCATATGACAATGTCCAACATTAGACGCTCGACAACTGATAGTATCTGACTATTTAGTATTCGATATCCGACAGTGTTGGATAGTTGTCACTTGTTAGATACATAGTATCCGATAATGCCTCTGTCGAAGGTTCGATGATGGATGGGTCATGGTGTCAAAAATTTTCAAAAGTGAGTCATTTTTTTGAATAACTCCCTGATTTTAGTCATTTTGGCAACGATCCTGTTATTTTATTACTCACTGTTGTTAAACGCAAGGGGTCGTTTGTTTATTTCCGAAGCGTCAAGACCTTGATTAACGGACCAAAATCCATTACTCACGGGAGTGTCAAATTATTTATCTTCCGGACTTGACCAGTATGAAAACAAGTTGACATGATGCGTGCGGCATTTTTCTATAAATAGCATCAAAGTGTGGCTCTATCCCCACAATAAACAATATAGTTGGGCAGTAAAAGAAAACCAAGAGTGATATTGCCTAACATAGCAAACTATTTGCAGGAGCTTAGGTTTCAACAGAACCGATAGCAAGATGTCGGCCCCTGCAGCACAGCCCAGCGCCTCCAACCAGGGTGAAGCCGAACCTAGTGAGATAAAACAGGGACAGCCCAGCGCCTCTAACCAGGGTGAAACCAAACCAGGCGAGACAAAACCTGGCAAGGCCAGTAATAGCAGCGCCAGTGGCAATGTGGTCTCGGCCAAAGGCATCGGGGCAATTGTTATCTGCGTCACAGGCGATGAGATTACTGTCACGACTCCCACCAGTGAAAAAGTCACTGTCTCGTCCACAGGCGATAAGGCCACGGGAAGAGGTTTTACAATCACCGGGATAACAAGCACTAAGACCATAGGCGGTGAGCCACAGGCAGCTGGCACGCTTGTGGTGGCGCCACTTGTAGCGGCTAGGCCCCTTATGGTGGGACCACTGACAGCAACACCACTAACGGCTGGACCCCTTGTGGTGGGGTCACTGGCGGCAGCAGCTCCTGTGATCTGGCCATTCGCTGGGGTGCAACAGTCATATGCATATATTTTCTAAATAAATTACCACTGTGATGGAATAGATAAGTTCCTAGACATATATACAGTTCCATGGAGGAGTCAGTTCGACTGTTTCGTAGCTGGTTAAGGCTTTTCTATAACTAAGTTTATAACCAATAAAGCATCATGAATGATGCCAATCGTTTCTACTTGTGTTGTGTATAACGTTATATCTATATATTAAAAAAAAAAGTTCTTCTATTAATATTTTAAATATTTTCCTATTATACTTATTCATACGACCATAAAAATATTAGTTGTTTTAAGAGAACTCTAAAGGATGTTTGTTTTTGGTCTGAAGTCGAATTGGACTGATTCTTAATCATTTAGATAACTTTATATGTTTAAATTTTTCGGTAAATGATTGTCAGACAAATTCATGACTAGCGAAAACCAAATTTTTTAGTTTTTATACTAATAAAATATCTAAATGGGTTCTCTAATCTGTAATTCTTTAAAATAACCCTAAGTAATTCATCTATGACACATTTGTATATAAGTTTTACAAAATATAAAATAATAGAATATTTAAATAAATAATTCATATTTTATTAATTTTTAATAATTTAGGATAAACTTATGAGTAAGAAAATAGTTTTTATGATATTAAATTCAATACGTGGCTCTCACTTTCACGTTAAATTTTTCTCTTTCATAATTGGATTTATAATATATGGTAATTGAGTTAATTTGATTATTTTGAGTATTGTTGACTATAGCGGATTTGGTCATATTTATTGTTCAAGAGTAGCATTTAAAGTTTATTGTTGGATAANATAAATATTTTTTTTTTTTTTTGTATTTTTTAAATTATCTCACATATTCTTCATTGATTTACCATATCATCATAATTATGTTTTAATTATTACTTTAAGTTTTTAAATATTTATGTTTTAGGTAACTTTTCTTTATATTATTTGTTTTTTCAATTTTCCTTATCAAAACAAATGAATGCACACAACTAGGAATATCCTCCTAATCAACAATTACAATTTGATGTTCTTACAATTTGAATAATCCCATAAAATAAGATAACTAGAGAAAGTCATATATGAAATGCAAGATTAATTTAGTTTAATAATAATTTTCATTGATATCATTATAATTTGGAAGAGGTAATACTTATACGAGTTTACACTTTTAATTTTTAATTTTTTAAATACAAATTAAGAAGTTATAAATTTGAATGCATAAGAAATATGAATATGAAAAAAAAATGGTGCCCTAAATTTATGAATATGTAACTTTATGATAATATCTTAATTTGCATAGGATGTACTTCTATAGACATGACTTTTCATAACCTTTATTTGAATAAATCTATATTAAATGAACCCCTATTTTTTAGTGGTTCTGACTTATCTGGGGTCTGTCTTTGTGTGTTACATGTAATTTCTCAAGCCATAACCATCAGATTTTTTTTTTTTTCCTTTTATTATTACGCAAACAAAGGTTGGTAGTAGGTGTGCTTTATGATCGACTAGATTGACGCTGTTGGATGATTGATTTTGGTTCTGATAATAAATTTAAAAGGCTTTCTGTGCTCACTTTCTAATCATATTCATTATCTAAATCTAAAAATCAATCAGTTAATTATGCAATTTCATTCACAAAAACGACCATCCACATTTCAACTTTTATTACGTTATACTAATAATAGATCCACCAAAATATTTCATTTTGAAAAAAAAAAAAAAAAAATTCTGATCTTTTTCTTTATCTCCCTATTTTTCTTGCAGTTGTCAAACCANCCACCAAAATATTTAATTTTTAAAAAAAAAAAAAAAAAATTCTGATCTTTTTCTTTATCTCCCTATTTTTCTTGCAGTTGTCAAACCAAAGTTTCAAACGAAATAAAAAATATGGGTGATCATCGTCTCTAATGTTTGTTTTAACGAGAAACAGACTTTTGCTCCTTTCCTATCAGTATAAACAATGAAAAGAGAAATGTAACAGTGTTCATAGTTGGTAACCTAATTATATAAAGGTAACATATAACTATTTTAGAAAAATTCCAAATAATTAAAATGATGCTCTATATGTTAATAACTCACTTTATAATATGTTTAATATGCTCAAATGCATCAAGATATCAATTCAAAATTTATAATTTGATGATCAAAGTAAACAATCTCTCTGACATATAATTTTAGGCATTTTGAATTAATGTGTTAATGCAACGTACAGGAAGACACAAATAAACTAATGAAGAACAACGATTTTATTAACTTCAAAATTCTTTTTTTAATTAAAATTCTGGAGACTTACAAACTTTATTTAGGATTTAAAAACTAATTCCAATCAAATGAATAAACACAATGCTTCGGAACTCATGGTAACGAAATGCAAAAATTTCAAGTGCTTCATAAGTAAATGTTGGTCTACAACATTAGAGATCAAATCAGTTAGGTTTATGTTATTATAAGTTGTAACAACTCGTAAATGATATGTCTATTATTTTGCGATAGACCTCCCATGATATTATTGCAATCGTAGAGTTAGATTCGTAAATTGAAGGTGAGTCATTAATATGGTTAACTCGGAGTTTTGTCTCTGTCACGTGAAAATCGATAAGCCATGCATGAATGAGACAAAGGTTGGGTAGGTACGTATGCCCCCATGGGAGAAAGGTTGGATTCTTGTCCTTCTCACCTCTTAAATTAAGGGATAAGATCATAGTAATGACATTCACAAATTTCAATTTATGAAATATACACCCAGAGATAAGTCAATGTTACGCTGTAGCATTAGAGATCAAATCGGTTAGGTTTATGTTATTATAAGATGTTACAACTCGTAAATGACATATCTTATTATTTTGAGACAAACCATGACCCCATAGTCGTTGCAATAATGGATAGAGTTAGGTTAAATGGAAACAACTCATAAATTGATACAAAGTCGCTCATCAAGGTGAACCATCGATGACTTGGAATTTTGTGTCTCTGTCACGTGTAAATCGACGAGCCATGCATGACTGAGTCAAAGGTTGGGTAGCTGTGCCCTATGATCAATCACATTCATGGTGTATTGAATTGAACAAAACGACTATCACGTGGAGCTAGCATTGATTACTAGAACTTTCTTGGAGATAAACATGTCTGTATCGGCTGCACTGTAGTAGTACCATTCATTGCCCACCATAGTATGTACGCGATGAGTGGTGCAGCTCCAGTTTGGCAAAGGCACCAAGTCTTTTCCAAATGCTTGATATGACATTTGTTACTATGACATCGACATCATCAAGCATTGGTTACTTAACCTTTGAAGATGAGAAGATTTAATTTAATTGAAATTGAAAAATTCTAAAAGAGTATATATACTTGGTATACATAATACCAGATCGTTATTTAGTGAAGATCATATCACAATAAGAGTTAAAAAAATATATAATAATTGTTTTGTTGAATTTTCTCTTTAAAGTATATAAAGAAAAAAAAGAAATCGGGGTAATTTTCTTGCCTCCCTGACCTTTAATGAAAAAAACTAACCGCCCCTATAGTTTTGAAAATTTTGCTATCCTCTCCTATTATTAACATCTAACTATTTAATTTAATTAAAACAACTAAATTTGGTTATATTAAATTGTATAACGATCAATTAGTATGCAAATCTTAATGAAATTAATGACTTTTCTATTAAATGAAATAGCTAAATAGTAAAAATAAGGAAGGTCAGCAAAATTTTCTAGACTACAAGAGACATCATTAATTTTTCACTGAAGGTGAGGGAAGTTAAGGAAGTTACCCCACAAAATATGATAATTATTTAAAATTAATTATATATAAAAAAAGTAATTTTCTTTTGGATCTCATAAGTGTATATATATATATACACACACCTATATGGATTTTAAAAAGTATTAAAAAAAACACTTAAAAGGATATTATATGTTGTCAACAAGAGAATTGTAAAATAGTTGAGAAAGGAAGAGCTCCTCCCTGACATGGTAGAGTTAATAATTTAAGGTAGGAGGGGCAAACTAAATATTATTATATGATTTTAGTGTTTATTTCATAATATTACAAAATACTAATTCTAATATATATATTCATATTAACAGTAGAAAGATTCATAATTGCTATTGAATAGTTTCATGTTATATATTCATATTAACAGTAGAAAGATTCATAATTGTTATTGAATAGTTTCATGTTTTAAAGTGTGTTGAATAATAATCTTATTATAATTTTAAATTTATAAATCTATAAATCCTTTAATTTTTTAAAAACCATTAAGTTCATATTTTTATTATAATATTTATAGTAAATTGTATATATTATAAATTCTTTAACATGGAAATAAGAAAGATTAATTATCTTAAAACGGTAAATAATTAAGATTTATATTGAAATAAGTGGAACTTAATTTCAAATAAATATATCTATAAATAAAATTAAGGAATTCTTTGTTTAAGAAGTAGGTGGATGAACAAAAGATGAGTAATAAAATATAATTGAGAATTGAGATTATACTTGATGAGTCATAATTGATAAATTTTAGAAAGATTTGATTCCTAAATGCTAACTTAGTAGTTGTAAGAAAATTTATGCTTTATATAGGCATAATTTGATTCCAAATATATAGATCCATAAGGGTATTTAGAAAATTTCTTAACTCCAAAATGGGCAATTGACCCTTATCAAGAAGTCTCATTAATGATGCATAAGCAAACTTTTCAAAAGTAGATAGGAGTTTCTATGAATTGATTGATATAAATCTAGCTCCTCTAACTTTCTTTCGATCTACTAAGATTTTTTTTTTTTATGTGTTAATTATTCTTGTGGCTTTTATTGGCTTTGCTTATTTTTGTGGCTCTTATTAACTTGCTTGTTATTGTGGCTCTTATTTTCTCTATTTGTTCTTATTGTTCTAGCTCTACTCCAATACCACTCATAAAAATATTTTTCCCATAATTGAAATAAGATCCTAGTTAAGCAATATAAGAAGGAATAAATAAACTCGTGAAGGAGACCAAAAGCAGGACAAAACTTATTAAACTCTTTTTCTTAATTTAAATTGAGGAGAGAAAAAACTGTTTAAATTATAATAGACAAAACTTAACGCTAATAAATAAATAAACCTAATCCTATTCAAATACACATCAAATAGAAAGTCTAATAAATTGTTATATTCTAATATAAGAAATCATTAAATCTATTATTAATGCATAATAAACCATGTGATGTATATCGAGAGATTTTTGAGCATCAAAATAGAGTGTAAACACAAGCTAACATTCAAGAAATTTCAACCACCAAATATCTCCAATAAAACCACTAAAATGTAGCTAACATCAATGCTTTCAAATTAGAACACAGCAAACTTTCACTAATCTCAAGTAACGCAACACAACAAGTTTCGAAATGAATCAACAACGAATGGAACGATAACACTTACTTAGCTAAATAAGGATGCCAATGTGTCACCAAGCATAAAGGAAGAATCCACCAACTTGGGACTAAATCCACCACCAATCCTTGGCTTAAGATTGGATAAAGGATGGCAAAGTTGTGTGTTACAAAAATTGAAGTGATATTTATACAAAAAGTGGTTTCGTATGATGCTTGCTCGAGCAAGAGATGAGCAAGAAGCTTAAAACGCATTCTGTCCATTTTCGTATGATGGCCATATGACGGTCGTATGATGGTTGCTTGAGCGAAATTGGGCAGTAAGCAATTTTGATTCGCTTTGTACATTTTTGTATCATGAGCGTATGATGGTCGCTCGAGCGAAAATAGGCAAAGGGTAAAATTACAACTAAAAAAGCTTTCTGTCCATTTTCGCTTGATGTTCGTTCGAGCGAGTATCGAGCAAAAATGAGCAGTAAGCTATTTTACAACCTAAAGCTATCTAGTCTTGAGTCCTTACACACAAGGACATTACATCAAATAATTATATACAAAATTACAATAAAATAGACATAAATTAACATCCTTTTAAGAGGCTATATAATCCAACTAATTGGATTTTAATTGGATTACATCGCATCCTAAGGTTAAACTACAAAATACATAATTTAGTTGGACTCGTGGTGCTTTGTTGACTTAGTTGGATATTTGAACATAAATAGTGGCTTGACAAGCATCAACAAAGCAAATTTGGATTTTTGGAATTCATCCTTGGTCTTTTAAGGCTTGTATGGATGGAAAAGCTTGATGCAATATGCATCAAACCCCTCTAGTTGAAGAGGATTTGCCCTCAAATCACGAAAAATGATTATCTTCCACATGTAGGCTAAGATCTTTTACCTTGAAGGTGGTCAAAATTCTTCCATACCCACTAGGTAATTCCACCTTGTAAGCAACATCATTTATCTTGCCAAGCACCTTAAAAGGACCATTTTCCCTAGGGAACAACTTACCCTTTCTTCTATCCGAAAATCTCTCCCTTGTTAAGTTAATCCATACCAAATTCCCTGGTTGAAAGAGTTTGTGTTTTCGAGGCTTATGCACTTGAGTAGTGTTTAGAAGAAGGTTCATTTGTGGGGTTCATTTGGTGAGCCGGTAGGAAGGTGTTTGGGTTAGTATTTGTTTTGGTAGTTGAGTGGGTGGCAAGGGAACTAGGGTAATATTCTTCTTATCAAACTTGAAGGAGTAGGTGTTTTTCCTTCCATCATGCATGACTTTATCTATCATATTACCATGGCCTCCCTAGAAGCAAGTTACAGGCATCCATAGGTATCACATCACAAACAATCTCATCAACATACCTTGTTCCTATAGACATTGGGATCCTTACTTGCTTAGTAACTTGAACCGTATCTCCATTGCTCAACCATTGTAACTTGTACGTTTGGAGTGGTCAAGTGTAGGAATACTCAACTTTTTAACCAAGGTAGTGGAGGCTACGTTCGTATAACTTTCACTATCTATAATCACCAAACAAACTTTTCCTTTAATAGTGCACCTTGTGTGGAATAAATTCTCTCATTGTCCCTCTTACAAGTCGAGTTGAGCATGCAAGATTTTCTTCAACACAAGAAGATTTCCACAGTTGGCTTCTTCCATAATTTCTTCATCACTTTCTTCTTCAATGTCAGCCTCACTAGAATCTCCTTGAATTGCTTCTTCAATGGCCTCTATCTCTCTAAGTGTCATTACTCTGCAATTTGGACAATTAGCTTGTAAATGTCCGTACCCTCGACACTTAAAACATTTCTTCATTTTCCAATCTCCTTTTGGTACTTCTTCTTTCACGAACTTGGACTTTTCTTTTAGTGCCTCCTTCAGCCTATCTTTTCCAAGATCTTTTGGAGGAACATGTGACTGGAATAACTTCTTGGGAATAGCAAACTTAGAAGCATTTAATTTTCTTTCCACCTTCGTTGTTAGTTTACACACATCTTCAAATGAATGGAAGGATTGTAACTCAACTTCATAGGCTATCTTCCTGTTTAATCCTCCTAGGAACCTAGCAATGGTGTGCTCATTTTCTTCTAGAATGTCACTTCTCATCATTAAACCTTCAAATTCCCAGACATAGTCATCAACATTTCGATCTCCTTGCTTCGAATTGTGTAACTTAAGATAAAGATCTTGCCTATGATTGTCGAGCAAAAATCTTTTTTTTAAAGACATCTCTTCAATTCTCCCAGGATCGAATTTTTTATCTTCCTTTTTTCTCTCTTTTCTTTTTTGTATTCTCCCACCATAGGGAAGCATACCCCTTAAATTTTAAAATGGCTACTCTACATGTTTTTTCATCATTGTAGCCGTTGAATTCAAATACCCGTTCAATTTCATATATCCAATCAATAAAATCATTCAGATCACTTTCCCCATTGAACTTGGGAAGCTCTACCTTAATACCTCTATCATCATCATCACGATTATTCCTCCTTCTCCTTCCATGTATCTTAATTTCACTAGAGGAATCATCACTATCCTCTATTCTCTCAAAAAAGGAAGGAGTGTCACTATGGGCAATTCTTTGTTGGTGAGCGTAGGTCTTCTTTGGGTGGGTAGATGGTCATGGAATTGTGGGTTTTGTGTTTGGTTGATGGGCTCCCGTGGTAGAGGTGTCTCTATGGTGGTTCTTTGGTGATAGTGGGCTGGTTTTCTTGGATCATAGGTTTGGGGTGTTTGTGTGTGTTGGACAGGTGGAGGGTATTGAGGTGTTTAGGATTGGTTTTGCATAAGTTTGGCTATATCACTAGACATATTTTCCAAACTCGTTAAAGTGTGTAGCCTCATGTTTAGGTCATGCCTAAGCTCACCAACCTCTAATTGAATTTTTCTATTAGCTAATTCCCACTGAGGAGGGGGTGAAGAGGATTGGCTTCTTTGTGATACTTTGGGATGAAATTGGGTAATTTAGGGTTTGGGGTCACCAGTGTTTCTGGTAATGAACAGTGATTTCAAGAATAGTATTAGAATAGTGTAGGTGAACAATGTATAGTGAATAGTGTATGGAATAATGGTAATGGAATACTTCTAATGGAATAATGTTTGGGTTAGGATGTAAAGGGATAGGAATAGTACCTAGTTCAAATATAATGGGCTAGTTAGATGTGGTGGAAAAAATGTTAGTGAGGTGGCAAGTCATTTGGTGAACGTCAAAGTATTTGGTAAAGCGGGAGGTGTGTTGTCAAGTGGTTAAGAGTGCAAGATGGCAAGGGTTAGTGAAGGAATAAGGTGGGTGGTTGAATTGGAGGTGAGGTGTAGAGTGCTAAGGGGTGCCAAGTGGGATGGGTGGGTGGAAGCTTCCTCCTACACACAAGCTCATAAACAAATTAAACTATTCATCATCTTCTTCATCAAGCCAATTTCAAAATCACCATTAAAGCTTCAAAAATTTTCTTGGCAACTCTCACAATTCATGCAAACATCTCATAAAAATAATACTCCATCAAAGAAACCAAAGCTCTGATACCAATTGATGTATATTAAGAGGTTTTTGAGCATGAAAATGGAGTGTAAACACAAGCTAACATTTAAGAAATTTCAACCATCAAATATCTCCAATAAAACCACTAAAATGTAGCTAACATCAATGCTTTCAAATTAGAACACAACAAACTTTCACTAATCTCAAGCAACACAACACAACAAGTTCCAAAATGAATCAACAACGGATGGAACGATAACACTTAGATAAATAAGAATGCCAATGTGTCACCAAGCATAAAGGAAGAATCCACCAAATTGGGACTAAATCCATCACCAATCATTGACTTGAGATTGGATAAAGGAAGATAACTTGAGAGAACCTCTCAATAACATCAAGTATTTTCAAATATTCATTCAAAATTGTATGTTACAAAAATTGAAGTGATATTTATACAAAAAGTGGTTTTGTATGATGCTTGCTCCAGCAAGAGGCGAGTAAGAAGCTTAAAACGCATTTTGGCTATTTTCGTATGATGGTCGTATGATGGTTGTATGATGATCGCTCAAGTGAAATTGGGCAGTAAGCAATTTCAATGCTTTCTATCCATTTTTTTATGATGAGTGTATGATGGTCGCTCGAGCGAAAATAAGCAGATGGCAAAATTACAACTAAAAAAGCTTTCTGTCTATTTTCGCTTGATTTTCACTCAAGCGAGTATCGAGAAAAACGGGCAGTAAGCTATTTTACAACCTAAAGCTATCTAGTCTTGAGTCCTTATACACAAGGACATTACATCAAATAATTACATACAAAATTACAACAAAATAGACATAAATTAACATCCTTTTAGGAGGCTATAGAATTCCAACAAATTAGATTCTAGTTGGATTACATCGCATCGTAAGGTTAAACTATAAAATGCATAACTTAATTGAACTTGTAGGAGGTGCTTGTTGACTTGGCCGGATGTTTGAACATGAATAGTGGCTTGAGAAGCATCAACAAAGCAAATTTGGATTTATGGGGTTCATCCTTGGTCTTTTAAGGCTTATACGGATGGAAAAGCTTGATGCAATATGCATCACCATGATTAACTAACGTAATTTAAGTTAGTTATTATATCTTACTAGACGTCGGTTAGTTGGTTTTGGTTTGTTAATGAATGAGCTGGCAAAGAACTGAAAGTTAGTTATTAGTTTTTTTTTTTTCTTCTCTTTTCTCGCTCAGCGCAAGTATAAATGTAAGATTGTAAAAGCAATGATAAATTGAAGATAAGTTTTCAATTTCTTCCAAAATTCTTTGAGTTTTTCATGGTATCAGAGGATTTTTAAGCTATTATCTTTTCTCTTCTCTATTAAAGCTTTGCTTTTGAGCTTTAATGGCATTTAATTCTGTCACGTTTAATTCTACTGCAAGTGATGCAAATGATCCTTTAAATCCCTATTATCTTCATCTGAATTAGAGTTCTGCCCTTGTTCTTGTGTCACAGCTGATGCTTGGTTCGAATTATCATTCATGGGCAGGAGCAATGTGTATGGCGCTTCTATCAAAAAAAAATTACAGTTTGTCAATGACAAGATCACAGCATCTGTAGTTACAGATCCTCTCTTTTTAGTCTGGGAACATTGCAACACCATGGTGTTATCTTGGATCACTCGATCACTATCCTCTTCGATTGCTCAGAGCATATTATGGATTGACAAAGTTGTTGATGTTTGGAATGATCTTTGAGACAAATTCTCTCAAGGAGATGCTCTTCAAATTTCAAATTTATAGGAGGAGATCTATAGTCTTAAGCAAGGTGAGAATTCAGTTACAGAATACTTTATCCAATTGAAGGCCTTTAGTGACTCTGATTTGGGCCAGTTGTGTTGATACTAAGAGGTCTATCATTGATTTTTGTGTATTTCTTGGTGACTCCCTCATTAGTTGGAAATCGAAGAAGCAAGGCACTGTCTCTAGGTTTTCATCTGAGGCTAAGTACAGGGCACTTGCAACCACTATCTGTGAACTTCAATGGTTGATTTATTTACTTTAGGATCTACATATTCCACACCCTCAGCATGCTATTCTCTTCTGTGACAATCAATCTGCTTTACATATAGAAATCCCACCTTCCATGAGCGCACCAAACACATCGATCTTCATTGCCACATTGTGAGAGAGAAGTTGCATTCTAGACTAGTGCATCTCCTTCTCATTCGGTTTTGTCATCAGTAGGTTGATTTTCTCACCAAATCTTTGCCTTCTCCTTTGTTTCATTCTCTCATTCTCAAGTT
>JANKKB010028301.1:0-14058 GCA_026225775.1 Bursera palmeri | reverse complement strand
ATTTAAACTCTTAATAAACATACACTTTTAAGTGCTAATCAGCCGGATGTAGACCTGAACCCAATCAAGTCTCTTTAGTTATACCCGATGTTGGGTGAAAAAGAAGAACTAACCAGAACCCTATTTAATCAGTTTAGGTCGAGTCAGTCAATAAAGTCCAGCTTTTCAAGAGTGTTTTTTTTTTAATTTATCTGAAGTCTGAATTTAATTGATTCTCAATCATTTAGTCATTTAAGGTGTTTTTTTTAAGTCTAAAATTATTTGAATTTAGATAAAATTCAAATAATTTTATCTAAATTCAAAAAGCTTTAATTTTTAACTTTTATTGAATTATCAAACATCTTAGAACTTCTTTAATTTAATGTCTTAAAATATATTTATTGATTTTTTTTTAAGAAATTGAGGTGTCTGTGCCAGCTTACATGCACCATGATTAATCCTCGGAGGAGATTAGTGTAATCACAACTTACACCATGATTAATCCTCGGGAGAGACTAGCACAATCATAACTCACTGTCAAAGCCTCCCCTTAAATCATGATATAATCTACGTATAAAAAGAATTGAATCCAGGACCTTATTGTTGACCTTACCTCCTTAATCTTGGGTCGCCTTTGCCTTTATTGATTTTTATTATTTCCTATTTCTAAACTCTTTTACATTTTGTTGTTTTTTCCTAAACTCGAACTTTACAACAACTCATCTTCCTAATTAAAATGATAATATTAAAATATTTTTAATATTTTTATTTTTAATGTTCATTTAAAATTTTGTAATTACATGAATTTTTTCATTTAATCAAATTTTTGTAAGATAGATTAATTAGAATATAAAAGTTTTATCGCACTATAATAATTTGATTTTAATTTTATTCAATTAAATATTTATGAATGTTTCTATAATATATTTATAATATAAAGTGGATATAACAATCTTATCCCGAGGTTTTCTTCAAGTAAAATTTAATTCCTAAGGTTTCAATAACGTACATTAAACATCACCCAACTCTAATTTTAACATGTACTGAAATATAAAATATGTTATGTACCCTTTTTCTTAAATAAATAGCCTCACTTCTTTTATTTTTGATAGATTAATGCTTAATCCAAAAATTTTAAAAATTTATAGAGTTCATGTAGATAGAACATATGATATGAGAATAAAAGTTTCATAAGATTTTAAGTTTTTTTTTTAAATACCTTTAAAAAATGTATGATTTTAAGTTTGACTAGATTATGAAACTATTTTTAAAAAATATAGAATTGTCTATAAATAATAAATTTTAGCATGGTTATATATTTTTCATGAAACTAAAAATGTTTATAATATTATAATTGGTAAAGAAATTGATATGATTTTCAAAGATAGGTTGCTAAATTGTAAAAAGGAGTATATGAGTCATTTACATTTTTACATATTTTGAATTTAAAATTGAGCATTTTAGAATGGTTAAATTAATTGTTATTGAAATAGTTATGTAATTTAATAATTTTAAATGAATATTATAATATTATTTTAATAAATAAAAATAATAACATTTTATTATTTTAATTAGGAAAATGAATTGCAGTGAGATTGAGTTTAGATAAAGACAGATAAAAAAATTTTGCGAAATAAGAAAAAATAAAAGTCAACAACAGTATGTAGACTATCACATTAAATAACCCATTTAAAATTTTCTTTTAGAAAATAGTTAAAAATTTAAACTTTTTCAATGAAAATAAAATTATCTAATTTTCAGACCTTAGAAAAAACAAGGAGAATTATAAGAAATAACCAAAATTAAAGGGGTCTTTTAAAAAATAATCAACAATTTATATAACTTATCTAACTATTCTTAGTTGTTATGATGAAAATACCTTTCAATCCAACTATAATTATTCATGATTTTTCAATGACTATTCGACGATTGTCTGTGAGTCTATGACTGTCTGTAAGTACTTGTGAGTCCAACAATTGTCTAGCGACTATCCATGACTATCCATCGGTTGAGAAATGTTTGAGGAGTGGAAGATGGATTTATAGAAGAAGAGTATTTTAGTAGTTTTAGGTATAAGTTGATAGATAGATTATATAAATTGGAAAGATTTATTTTTTTAAATTGTCCCCTTAATTTTGGTTATTTTTATAATTCAAGAAAAAACAAACACTTTGAAATATGTAAATGGTTGAAAATCAGATAAATTTTGTTTCAAATAAAAAAATAAAACACTTCTTGAATATTTTTTTAATAATATTACTCTTACAAATTTTTTCATAATATACATGAATTTGTATATTTGAATTTATATTTATCTTTTAGTTTGCGTAATGAATTGTAACAACATATTAAATAAATAATATTAAGTCTAGAATTGAGAAGCCCTTGTAATTACTAATATCAATTAATTTAATTTAACCATTCTAAAACGCTCCTCAATCGAAAAACTACATTCAACGACATTGGTCTTCTGTCCCATAATGTGTCGTTTTGACTAATTTCTATTGATCAGAGATTGGAGGGTTCGAGTTCTGATATGAAAAACTAGTATTATTATTATTATTTGAATATAGACAGAGTACTACAATAATATGAATGAAAATTTGACTAATAACTCTCACTGAGATGGCCATGTTCTCTAGGGAGCCTAAAGTCTAGGAATCCAAACAAGTCATGATTGATGGCGCATCAGAGAAACAAAATTAAACTAAAGCACAATAAACAATGTATTAATATATTTAGTGTTGGAGATCAACAAAAGAGAACATGGAATCATAGTATATAGTATCTTAAATTTTGTAAAATAAAAAATAAAAATAAAACAATGAAGGCCACATGTAACCATCTATTTATTTATGTCCAAGGGTGTAGCCTAGTGGTGAAAAGTCTTGAACTTAGAGGTATATTCTCTCCCAAGTTCAAGGTTCAGATCCTTTTGATGTATATCCTATTGTGTGTAAAAATCAATGATTAACCGACCTGTTTTGAGAAATTTCTAGGGTACGAGGCACAGGTCACGTGAGATTAGTCGAGGTGCATCTAAACTGACCTGGACACTCACGTTTCAAAATATATTTATTTATTTATGTCTAGTATCTATTAAGATCATGAGATTGTGTAGAGGTTGAGTAATTGGAACAACTAGATTCGTTGTTGCCTGTGGAGGAACCAACAAGAATCTCATAGGCAGGTAAATTAGGTGAAGCAATCATTTTACTCTAAAAGAATATACCTCCAATAATCCACCGTTTAGGACAACTTAATTAGGTTTTTCTAGTCAAAACCAGGGGAATTATGGCAAGAATTGTTAGTGGGTAATAAAAAATGACATACATGAGATGCATGGTTGAGTTGATGTTGACTTATTTATATTACATACATGAGATGCATGCATGATACATGATTTTCTAGGGTTTGGAGGAAAATAAAGAGAAAAAACATGAATGTCTTTCGGTTGGTAGCAAAAGAAGAGAAAAGAGGAGGGAGGATGAAGTATCATTTGAAATGTATAAAAACAAAAAAAAGGGGTAAATTTTTCAAAGCTAGGGGCCCCAATTTGGTAGAATTTAAGCAACTTTTTGTCTCCAAGACACCTTCCACTATGCCCAATTATGGATATATTTGGCTTATGCTTAGAGTCTAGAGACGCCGGATACGGAATATAGTAGCATCTCTGAACATTCAAGATTATGTTATTATATGCTTTTTATTTTTTTCTTCTTCTTTCCCAAAAAAAAAAAAAAGGCAATAATATAAGAATGCAAAAAAGTCACCCATTAAAAGATGAAAGGCAATGATGATGCATTTGCCTGTTTCAATGTTTAAGGTTTTAATGTTAACGGTTCTGCTGTGGAAAAAGTATCATCCATTCTTGCTATGTACTCAGCCATATCAATCCAATTTTAGAAACAAATGTGAGTCATTAATCATAAATTTAATCTACATTCAAAAGCTTCACACCTAACTCTATTATTTTCTAAAATATTGTCAATAAATTCAAAGACAAGTCCATCCTTCATCATGTAACCATTTTATGGCCATTTTTCAAAGTCTTTGCCCTCCAACATGGTTGGACTTAACAAACATACTCTTCCCAACGATGTAAATTATTTTCTTTTAAACCCCATTAATTGTTGAAAAAAAAAGATCTAATCATGACAGATTATTGACTACCTAGATGGTTTAGTGGCATACGCAATATATAAATAATAATAAAAGAAATAGGATAACTTTGATTTTCTGATTAAAGCATTTACTTGATAGAAAGTGAAACATTACTTTGAAAACCAAGTGATGATGGAATGAATATTGCCACATTTATAAGAATTTTGTGTACTCAAATATTCGCATTTTTTAAAAAAAATAATAAACAAAAAGTTGGGCTACCAACATTTTGCATAAATATTTGTCCAAAAGACAAAATAATATCGCAAATTGAAGACTTTGGTGAATTTTATTTTTTAGTGATTTTTTAAATCCATCAAGAATTGTTGGTCCAAACCAAAAAATAAAAATGTAAATCAAGCCATCATAATTATGAATTATTTATAATTGTTATGTGTGGTTTTCTAAATCAATGTAACATCTCTTAAAATATAAATATTACTCTAATTTTATTATTGGATTAATTATTTTTGTTGGGTAGTTGAACCATATGTCAAGTAGAACATTCTATTAGTTGCTTTTGATTTATATGTGGTTAAAAGGTAAAAAAAATAATATAAACAAAAACAAAGGGATTGATTGGCTAATTGATAATTAACTATGTTTATATGAGTAATGATGATAGTAAATCCAAACAAAGCTCTATAAAAAGTTAACAAGCAGACAAGTAAAAAACAACATATCACTAACATGGTCACTTTGGTTTGTTGTTTCAATTTATTAATCAACATTATAAGGCCAAACAGAAAGGTCAATTCATGGAAAAGAAGAGCTGAAAGAAAGTAAGAATATTATTTAGAATATTTGTGTGGAGGAAATAAAATCAAATCAAAAAGCAATCTCAATGACAATCCTTTTATAATAAAATTTTCTCAATATAAAATGGTTAAGCATTGTCAGCAGCAAGATTTTCTCTTGATTACATCTGTAAGATCCTGCCTGGACCTTGAGCATGACATGAACATGAGCAAAATATAAAAATAATGTTGTGCTGACACTGACCTTAATCAAGTAAAAGCTCTCCAAAACCATAGAGTAAAATAGTAATATTAATTAAGTAATTAATCAATTAATAACACAGAAAGTCATTATAATGAAGGCCATATCATATAATAATTAAGAGGGCATTTTCAAAGTTGAAACTTTGATTGGTGGAAGTGCTTTTTTGGCTTGGATAACCAATGTTTGGGAATAAATTTTGTTGGAAGGTAACATCATTGGGAGAGTGAATGAGAGTGCCTTGATGCTTAAGCAAATCTTTTTAGGTCCAATGTCCATTATCTACTTATTAAAAGTGATTATTATTGCGTATGTGCTTATTTACTTATTTAATTATTTTAACCGACATAATGTTATAATCTTACACTTGATTAAAGATACGATAAGATTTCCCTGCATGCCTTCGTACACTTCAGTTGTCGACAAGCACAAGTTTTTTCTGGCAACAAACAAGCCATTGAATTTGAATTTCTTCCAATGACCTTATCTCATCATGCGCCTCCTCAACCTTGTCTTTAAGTGACAATTCTAGACAACATATACACTCAAGTAGACCAAACTTTATTATATTTTATTGGGCTGTGTATGAATTGAATTTTAAGGAGTCTTGTATGATTCTGTATTTGGATGTTGTGGTGCACGTGCAATGGGATGAACAAAATGGTAAAGAAAACTTATGGAGGATGAAGAGGGAGGGGACAAGGTGGAATATCTTTAATCATTATTTGGGCCTCCCTCACCATACTTTTTGAATAAAGCTTTAACATTATGCTCTTTCTTTGGAGGTTGCAAGGCATGGAATGGAAGGATAATGGCTTTATGAGTTTGACTTTGTGTGAGATTTCTATTACTTAGTGGACTCCATTCTTGTAAAACAAATTCCACAGGAGGAAGAGTTACTCCCTCTCTCTCTTTCATATTATTATTATCTTGTTAACTTATTGAATCTTCCTTTTCTGGGTGTAAACGATCCGTTTCTGTAGCAACGCAAATGGGTTTAACATAAAAATTGGATTCTATCGTAATACCATCATCAACATCCAAGTATATATTGTAAAATTTTATTGGACAAATATACAACCATATGATGTGATTTCGCATTTTAAACTCTCACGCTGCCTACTAAAAGATCTTTAAATAACATAAGGGCCCCGATGAACCTTTACTGCCATGCGATGGTTGCTACAAGCAAACAAGCATGGCCAACAAGAGAATCATGCTCTTTTTGCACAAGTAGAAAAGAGTGCAGCAGCGACTAAAGACATCAGATCAATGTTATTGGCTTCATGCACCGCCTCATTTTTTGTCCCCTAAAGAATCCCATGAGCCCTATTATGAGATTTCAGTTCATCAAGCCATGCACCAACACACAAGTGGACCTTGGGCAGGTCTGCAACTTTCTTCCCTATGAGCCAGTGTATTCTTCAGCTCATCTTGTGGCTTATTTCCCAACTGGCCCTCGTAATCAAATAAAGCCGGGATTCAACCTCCTTATTGGTTTCTAGTCATATGAGTTGGTGCATGTATTAGTAGCTAAAGAGCCTAGCATGTGTCCACATCCATGTTTGCTTTTTCTCCCAGAAAATGATACTTTAGCCTACAACTGCTGCCAAATGAATTTCGACAAGCTTTTATGTGCACTCAACGCATGCCACAAAGAGTGGTGTGTTTTCAGTCGTTGGTTGAAACATAGAGTGCATAACACATCAAATTCAAAGATCCTCAAATGGTTTAACTTTTGACATTCAGTTTTCTTTCACGTGCTAAAAGAGGAAAAAAACAATAAATTGCTTATCTCAAGCCGTATATTGTTATCTTAAGCCGCAAAAGGAATTTCAATGTACTTATTGCATCTTGCTTCATAAGAATTTCACGCCGAACTCGATATGTTAGCTTAAAACCATTGTAATAAAAGGATATCTAACCATGTGAAATAAACACCAAAGGAGGATTACAGCGGAAAACATTTGGACCAGTGATATTTGATATGTAAAAGTGAGGCTTTTGATATATTGACAAAGACAATTGCACTTGCCATGTGATAAAAGACACCAATATCATCAAATGTTGACAAAAGGCTTGCAGAACAAAACAGTAGATGTGAGGCTTCATATATAACGTGAGGATTTTGATAGAATGGGAAAAGACTAATGCACTTGTTTTACAGTGAAGTTTCCTTGCTACTGTCTTATCAACTAATTTCAACTACAAACTACAAACTTCTGCAATCATGTCAATCAACACCAAGCTCGCTGATTTTAATCAAGTATCCAAAAGAAAATGAACAAGCATTCTTTAAAAGACTAGGTTGCAGTTCATAAACAAACAGGCCTTTGATACAGGCCGATGCAAAAAACAGAAGAATTTTCACCATCAAGTTAGCATCATACTCATTTACATAAGAAAATAATTATGCTATCCATTGAACATAGCCACCAAAAAATATTTTTTAGAACAGAATCTACAACCATCACCAGAACTTTTTTGCAAAAATTTGCATATTGATGTAGATTAAAGCAGGGAAAGATGAAAAGAAAAAACCCCTGCAACTAAATAAAAATAAAAGCAATGCCATCCACAGACTAAAACTAGACGGCAACTATCCATCCCAGCCATTTTACTTGACTAAATAATCTTTCAAAATCTTCTGGTTCCAAAATCAACTCTCCTACTTTCTGATCTTCTTTGAGCTTTTCTGTTCTTTCCCACTGACAGCAGCCTCATCATGCGGTCTTTAGACAAGAAAGAAACAAAATATGAACAAACATATTGAAAAGCTCATAGCATTTCTACTTTTGTAACAGCAGCTGTAAAATCCCACTCAGTACACATTTGAAAATATGGCATAGAAACTTTCCGGTCAGCCCTGGTGCAACTAATGCTGCTTCGGTAAACAAGTGCTGCATATGAAAAAGCACTGTCCACCTTTATGGCATAATCTCAACAAACAAAGTGAACAAGATTTTATATCAATATGATAAAATATACGTGAAGAGAAACATCTCAACATAAAACTGACATTTCTTTAGCTATCTAATGCTACATCAAAGAGTAAACAATCAGAGATGGTGTTGCAAGACCGGAGGCATCTCCGTGTATCAGTAAATTACTAAGCTCCAGCACATGGTTTCATATGATAAACCAAAAAAATAATAATAATGTTGAGAAGTCACTAAAAAATTATTGGCATAAAATAAGACAACAGGGCATTCTGTTGAATATTTCTCCATGCTGATTTTTAAATCATGTGAGAAATAATTTAAAATGACAAACCATTCAACAGTAGTTAAATCACAACTCAAAAGAAAGTAAAAATCAAGTGAGCCTTGCTGCTTCAACATACCTTTTTGGTGGTTTCCTTCTCGAATCAATGTCAAGAGATGCCTTTAGCTCTTCAATACTCATTATGTCCCTAGGATTACATTTTAATAAATTGCAACCATCCATAAATGCTGAAGGCTCAGCTAAACCTGGAATAAGTGACAAATCCTTAACTTTCCCTTTTGAGTATTCCATCAAAATGAGAGCTGCATGAAATCACAATCGAATCGTTTATTAGCCAAATTATAAACCATGAAAATTAAATTCAAATATCCGTAAAATCAGCAGATGTTTTGGCAATACAAGATCAAATTCCAGCCCTGTGATTATACGAATAATAAACCTGATGGATCCAATTCAGATTTTAGCCATACCCAAATATGAACTATAACACAAATCAAACTCTTATAAAAAAAAGTAAGGATATAAGATGAGGTATAACCATTTTCGGCAAAATTAACTATTATACCAGTATTAAAAAAAGCAGAGTTATACTTTTGACTCAACACAAATACATCAAATGCACCAGTCTGAATTCAAATAACCCTGCATTTGGTTACCAGTCCTCTAGAAAGGAAGACTCAATAGTTAAGGCTTCATAGGCTTGTGATTACTGTTGAGTTATATGAATTAGGAAATTAAAAAGTAAGAAAGTAGATTTTATTATATTTCCTATTTAGTGCATATTGTGTTGTATATATTGAGATGTGTCATGTTGAAATATTAAGAAATACAGAAATATATAAACTCTTTTCATCTTGTTTCACATGATATCAGAGGATAGAAATCAGAAAAACTAATTTTTTCTTCCATCTCCGGTGAAGCAACTGTTCTCCGTGTTCTCCGACGAAGCTCAGACTGCCATCCTTCTGGTGTCAGATTTCAACTTCGACACCACCAGTCTGCTCTTCTTCCTCTCACTGGAAAACCCCGGCACAGCCCATCTCAACCATTGTACTCTCTTCCTCCTCATGTCTTTGGGTGTACGTGTTTTGTCCATATATTCTCTCCTAGTTAGGACAAACAGTCTGCCAAAGCTACCAAGTGTATTTTCCTTGGATATTCTTGTCATAAAAAAGATTATAAGTATTATTCTCCAACCACTCATCAATATTTCATTTCTGCTGATGTAACTTTTTTTGAGTCTTCTCCCTTCTTCTCTTCCACTTCACCTGCAACCACTTCTATCATTGAGATTCTTCCTGTTCCTTCCTTTGTTCCTTTTACTAAATGCCCTTCTACAGTATAATTGTGTCCTTCCCTTCTGGGAGACTCCTTCTATTGATGCTAGTCCAACCAATGCTATTATTCCTGAGACTCCTGTTCATGCACTTCTTGCTCCGAATTCCACTTCTGCTATGGTCTTGCCTCCTGAAGATTAGTTTCCAATTGTCATTCGTAAAGGTATGCACTCCACTCGCAATTCTCATCCTATCTATAATTTTCTTAGTTATCCTCGATTATCTTTACCCTATTATACCTTTGTGTCCACCACTTTCTCTGTTTCTAATCCTTCTATTGTTCATGCAGCATTTGCTAATCCATGGTAATGTCAATCGATGGTTGATGAGATGACTGCTTTGCATAATAATAGTACTTGAGATTTAGTTCCGTTGCCTCCAAGCCACTCCATTGTATGGTGTCACTGACTTTATACTATCAAGATTGGTCTGGAAGATCAGGTTGATCGCTTAAAAACACGATTGGTCGCCAAAGGGAACTCTCAAGTTTATGGGTTGGATTATTTTGATACATTTTCTCCTATGACTAAGATATCTTCTATTCGATTATTTTTCTTTATGACTGTTATATGATATTGGCCTCTCTATCAATTGGATATTAAGCATTCGTTTCTTCATGTTGAGCTTCATAAGTATATATTAAGCAACCACCTAGGTTTGTTGCTTAGGGGGAATCTACTTAAGTATGTAAACTTCGTCGATTTTTGTATGGCTTGAAACTGTCTCCTCGTGCCTGGTTTGGACGTTTTAGGGCTGTCATCCGAGAGTTTGGTATGATTCGATGTGAGTTTGATCATTCAATTTTTTACCAACATATATTACCAGAGCAGTGCATTTATTTGGTCGTCTATGTCAACGATATTATCATTATAGGAAGTGATCAAGACGGTATTGAACAATTAAAGAAATACTTGTTTAATCACTTTCAGACCAAAGATTTGGGATCACTTAGATATTTTCTTGGTATAGAAGTTGCTCAATCTAAATCTGGTAATGTTATCTCTGAGAGAAATTTTGGATATTTTGGAAGAAACATGGATATTGGACTGTAGACCAATAGACTCTCCTATGGATCCGAATTGAGGCTTGTACTGGGACAAGGAGAGCCCCTTACAGATCCTGGAAGATATCGAAGACTAGTTAGTAAACTTAATTACCTCACTATCACACGGCCTGATATCTCTTTGTTAGTATTGTAAGTCAGTTCCTACAATCTCCACGCGATAGTCATTGGGATACGGTTATTCGAATTTTGAGGTATATCAAGGGTGCGTCAGGCAAAGTTTTGCTATATGAAAACAGAGGTCATACTTAAGTTGTTGGACATTGTGAAACTGATTGGGCAGGCTTACCACTTCAGATTATTTTGTTCTTATTGGAGGAAACCTAGTATCTTGGGAAAAGTAAGAAGCACGATATTGTTGTTAGATCAAGCGTAGAGGCAGAATATTGTGTAATAGCTTTAGCAACTTGTGAACTCATTTGGTTGAAACAACTAATTTAAGAATTAAAGTTCGCAGAAGTATCACAGATGAAGTTACTCAGTGACAATCAAGCTGCTATTCATATTACCTCCAAATCCAGTTTTTCACAAGAAGACCAAACATATAGAAATTGACTGCCATTTTATTTGAGATAAGATTCTGCTTGGTTGTATTACTACTAATCACGTTGGTTCATATGACAAATTAGCATATATTCTTACTAAATCTCTCAGAGGTCCTCGTATTAACTTTATTTGTGCATATAATTTATATGTTCTACCTTATGGAGGAGAGTTGAGTTATATGAATTAGAAAATACAGAAAGTAGGAAAGTAGATTTATTATGTTTCCTATTTAGTGTATATTGTGTTGTATGTATTGAGATGTGTAGTGTTGAAATATTAAGAAATACAAAAATAAATAAACTCCTTTCATCTAATTTCACAAGTACCAAACAACTTTGCTGGTAAAATCTCTTATAGTCATACAAGAATACTTAGTATCCAATACATCAACATGGAATGAGCATTCATTATTTAAATAATACAATATTTCTTCTGGTACTTTCAACTCAGCATTAACATGTGAAGAAACATGTAGCCTAATTTAGGTTTCCCACCTTGTGGTTTCAGAATTTGTACATTGGAATATGTTTGTGCTTATGATAACTTGCCCATCTGAAAGGTATTCTTATTATTAAAGGCGATAAAGAATCTTGTAGTGTATTATAGAAGTCTTGGATCTTATTTACAATCCAAGTTTTCTTTATCTAAGTAGTTTCCTATTTAGTAGTCCGCATAAAACAAGGGTTTAACGAATAAATGCAAGTCTGTGGGAGGTCATTAGATCTTGATAAGGGGAATGTCATGAGTGATTAGTTAGTCAAGATAGCAGCATCTCTTCCTTCTCCCCATGTATCTCCTTTGTATTCTTCAGTTATTCAACAAGTACAAGTAATAATTAAATTTTGAACCCAAAATACCATATTTGCACAATTCTAGAACCTCTTGTTTTCATAGCAATGTCCAAAGCAGACAAACCAACCATAACATGCTATCCAGGATTAAACTAAAAAAGGAGAGAAGAAAAAGAGATCCAGAACAAGATCTTAAAAAACTTTTACCATATAAACCTTACGTGAACCGAAGCACTAGCTGTTCTCTAAACCCTGAATCCTTTATTCAACAAGTTAAGCCCTTATAATTCCTAACAAGGGCATTTCACCACCAAATAATGTAGGCAGATTCACTCCAAACCTGTCCTACACCACAATCACATGTTCAATTCATGAAGTGGTACAGTGGTTATTAATAAAAGGACATAAAATGAAAAATTAATTCTCAGGCTTGACTCCTTATACTCCTGGAAAATTACCAGAGCAAAAAGATAGACTGATTACAACCTCACCATTGTTCCCGTAGAAATTCTTCCAAAAAAAAAAAGATCATTGAGAGGGCCATGAAACCTCTCTCTCCCTAAATTCAAACCCGTTTTATTGAAAATTCTACATGCCATACAGGTTCAGATCTCATTATTTGATAACATTCGAATAGTCTTAGAGGTAATACAAAGTCCAACCAAAATAACAGATCAAATAATTTAATAATTTAAATTCTCAAATGTCTTCACGGCCTTGCCCATGCCCTAAGGGAAGATGCATTTTCAGTTGGTGCAAACATAATTATTTTTTATGGTTCCATAAATATAAATTACACTATAGAAATGTAATTATCCAAAGACTCTTTCTAAATGTGTTGTTTTAGATATCTTTTTGGTTTTATGGCAAGAGAAAAACAACAGGACTTTTTAAGCTCCTAAAACATTGATTTGATTATCTTTGTTTTCAATTTCCACTCGTTCATTTTTGGATTTGTCCATGTTAGAGATTATAAGGAATCAATAAACCTTTATGTTTTGCTTGCTCATTAACTTCATTCATACTTGGTCATACCCTGTTCAGTTTTTTTTTAACTGGAACATGCAATGCAAGCCAAAACCAATAAACGTTAGAAACATCATAGATAACATGACGTGTGAGCAAATGTTTTACCATTACCAATATGTATGTTTGCTCTTGTACAAGTTTAGCACAGACAACACAAGATGTTTTTCCTATTAAATGTCTAACTTTTCTAGACTACAACAAGATCAACATATTATCAACCACAGAGAAATTAAAACAAAAAAGTAAGATCACATTCTAATTTACAACATACGCTGCATCTTGGTTTGCTAGAGACAATAACAAACCATAGTTACAAACTAGCATTAGATAACTAGAGGCATTATACCAAGTCAGAAAGACATACCAAGGGCCCGAAGCATCTTCAAATCAAATTTCTTTGCCAATTCCTTGTGACCAATTATTCTCGCCCGTTGCAAAACTAGCAGTTTTAAGCTAATAAGCATATCCTATAAAAAAATTTTAAAAAAAAAAAAAATTCTTCCTTAGTCAATTTTAACATCAAGGAACACACACAGCAGATAGAAAAGTCAAAGATTTTTATATATTAAAAATGACCTTCACTAGGTTTGACTGAAATATACTCAGACCTCATTGCTGTCGTTGGTTTTGTTTACCTCCAGTAACCAGTTTCTTACAAATTTTATTCAACTTCATAAAGTCTTATGAGATTTGATCTAATTAGAGAAAGAAATATATATTAAAAATTTTTTAATTTCTAGCTATTGATCACACCTGATCAATGATTGAGACATTATTAAATATACCATTAAATATAACTTTTCACTCGTAAATCTCATCCATCATTAGGAAAAATCAATATTGTGATAAATTTAAGTCTAGTTTTAAGTTAAATATCTTATCCCATATATATATATATATATATATATATATATATATATATATA
>JANKKB010028299.1:0-11288 GCA_026225775.1 Bursera palmeri | reverse complement strand
TTTTTTTCCGGGTTTTTTAAACTTTTAAGTTCTATATTTTTGTTTTAATCTTTGATAGTTTGGCATGTCCTACCATATCACTCACGAGGATCTTTTGCATTGTGAATAAATTATTTTCCTTGTTATGTTGATTTCAGGAAGACACTGCTGATGAACTAGCAGACGGTATCTCGGAGTTTGTCTCCTCTTTACCAAAATCTGATAGACAAGCTAATGAAGAGCCAATACCTGAGCATATCCAGAAGATGTTTGATGAAGCGAAGGGTGGTGGCCACCATGATGACCATCATCATGCTCATGGCGGCCATGACCACCATGATGGGCATGATCATATGCATGCAGCAGGCTACATGGATGCATACGGGCTTGGCCAGGCATGGGGTCATTAATCTCATATCATATCTTTCTGAGTCAGCTGTTAACTACTTACACTGGTGCCACAGTTTATAGCAACCTTTTCATTACGCAGAAAGGAGGCTTTTTGCTGCTTGATATTTATTGTTGTAAAAGATTCTCTACTTATTGAAGAGTTTGTAATCCTGTTCCTTTATTGTGTTTCTTCCTTAAGCTTCCCATCCCACTTTTAGTGTTTTTTTTTTTCCTTTCCTTCCTCAAGTTATTGTAATGAGTGAAAAAGACCAAGCTTGAACTATTCATCCAAACTTGACCTTTTCCTCATGTTCTACCAGGGAACTAGCTAAATTAATCTCTCTGTTCGACTAATCCGATGCTTGTTTTTTGATGCACTTTGATGAAAATATAAAAAGTTTCAAATAAGTTAAGAAAGATGGTGTAGAATATTACTTAGTATATAGTTTCAAATGCAATTTATAAAATTCCTACTCCCGTCTAGTAATTTACTCTGGTAACTTCTTGTGTGGAGATAGGAAAGTTAAGTTTTATATACTTTCCTTAGGATTTAAAATTATTAGAAAAATACCTCTAAATTTTTTATGAAATTTATTGCAAACCTTTTGTAGAAATGTTACGATGTTCTAAATCATAAACCTATTAAAATGAAGAAATTTTATTTAATAAAAAAATATATTAATAATGTTTTTATAATTTATAATGGGGATAATATCAAATAATACTTTTGTGTTTAGATCTAATCTTAAACAGAAAATAAATTTATCTTTTTTATCAATTAAATCCCTAAAGTTTGTTTTTTTAATCAATTGTTAATTTTAACACCAACAAATACATATTTAATCCTACTTAAAATTTTTTTAATTTTAAAAAATTTTAAAAATTGAAAATATAAAAAATAGAAATTTATTTATTATGAAAATATAATTTATTTATTTTTGTGTTAAAATTAAGAAAATAAATTTTAGTTGAGACATATATATATTTTTTAGGATTAAAATTAATAATTAATTAAAAAAATATTCTTTAAAAGATTAGTCGATAAAAATGATAAACTTATTTTTTATATAAGATTATGTTAAAATATAAGGTACCATTTCATATTGATTCAATTTATAATTCTATGATCACCTACAAGTCAGAAGCAAACAAAGGTCCTCTAGGAATGGGCTGTTGTGGCGACCAGACCGACGACGAAGAACACCAAAACCATCCTCTCCCTTCTTTCTCCTCCTCCTCCCCAATCTCCTACAACCTAATGCCCCTTCTCTCCCCAATGAACTCCCACTCTGGCGTTCTGGCATGCCCCGACACTCTGTGTCTGATCTTCGAGAAACTCGCCGTCCCGGACCTGGCACGCGCGAGCTGCGTCTGCAGGGTCTGGAACTCGGTTGCCTCCGATAACAACATGTTGGTGCTTGCATTTAAGGCTCCTTGGAAGCTGAAAGAAGTCGTGGGAAAGCCCGTGAATTCGTGTTTCTGGCGAGATAATGGGATTGGCAAGTTCGCCATTTCGCACCGTATTTCGCGTGGGGATACCGTCGCTAGTCTGGCTGTCAAGTACTCTGTTCAGGTACTTTTTGGTGTTTTTGCAAGCCTTAGCGAAGTGGGTATTTTGTTTACGATTGTGTTGTTGATGAATTTGGTGCGACTTTGAATCATTAGTGAAATAAAGGTTATTCGTTGAAGAAGATAAGATGATCTAGATATAAATTAAGTGAGATCAAAGCTATCAAGATTAAATTTTTGTAAGTATTAGATATCTAGAAATGACTATATTTTGGTAGATTGAGGCAATGGTTCGGTTAATTATCCTTAATGGTTTGATGGGCAAGAGCTTTCTTGCCTGTACAAGTTATGTGAAAAGATTAAAGTGGGATGGAACCAGGTGGAGACCCTGGTGGGTAAGGTTCCTGACCTTGTGATGTTAAGTGAAAGTATTAAGGTAAATTAAAACTAGAAACCAGGCTCCTTTTGATGATTTTATCTTTAGAATATTCTGATGCAAAAGATTATGATATTCTAATGCAAAAGATTATGATATTCTAATGCATGGCAATGAATTTCAATTCTTGTTGATTACTTGAATATGATCTTCTATGGTGACATTTTCTTTTTCCCTGTTATGGAGCAATTGTATTTGTGTTAATAGTTTAAAATATATATTGATTTTTTTATCGACAGGTCACTGACATTAAGCGTTTAAATAACATGATGAGTGATCATGGAATATATTCGAGGGAGAGGTTATTGATCCCTATAAGCAATCCAGACCTTCTTATAGATGGAACATGCTATATAGAGTTGGATACCTATGCAAAAAGAGAAGTAGCAGTGCTGTATCTAGAGGGTGGGCCAGAGAGAAATTCTAGTTGTGTGCTGAATAGGGTGACCTCTGAACTAGGGAAGAGAAGGATAATTGATTCCCTAAGGAGAAGCATGCAGGTTGATGATGGAACTGCTCAATATTACTTATCTATATCCAATGGTGACCCTCGGGCTGCACTCTCGGAATACTCCTCAGACCTCAGATGGGAAAAGCGGGCTGGCATAGCATAATTTAAAGTATGGAAATGTCCAAGAAGAAATTGAAGAAGTACAGAATGAAGTTAAATCCTTAATAATTAAGCAGGTTCTAGCATGCTTATTTGAAGGAAAACCTGTTATCGATACATTGATATTCTTCAAATGGAGTTTATATTTTGTTCAATGGTACAGTCATGATTCTCAATTAGTTACCTGTATGCGAATAATGCAAGTCTGACCTTGTGGTGTACTGCTTTGTTTCAGCTGCTTCTATGTATTTTCACAGTTGGCTTAAGCTAATACGCAATCAGGTTGTAATCACAAATGTAAATGCTGTTGCAGTCGTACATTATTGTGAGGCAGGAGACTTATGGATGTATATTTATTAAACTAGTAGTGCTTGTCTGAATTTCCTTGGCCTGTTTATCAATTGAGTTGTTTTTCATGTTTTCTGAAAAATGCCCAAGTTACAATGACAACTGGTTAGGCGTATAACTCAAAATTTGCTGATCTTTACTGATGCTGATATTTTTAGGTTAATGTGAGATAGTGTGTTTCACTTGAGGCACTTGGCTTCGTATGGAAGGCTTTGTTTTCATGTTTTCCAATATTCCTAGAGTTGACTTTGTAATTCCTAATTCTTCCAGTAGCTTAGAAAGCTGGAAACGCATCTCATTTATTAGATTTCTTCTACGAGTAACACTATACTTCCCAGGTTATATAAAATAATGTGGCAATCATTTAACAAGTTATATCAAGTTTAGTAGTTTAAGTGATGCTGCAGTCATTTAGAGAGTCATATATATCACTTCTTACATTACACTCGTATAGTTGAGGTAAAAAAATTGAATTCGTAGTATTATTCTTCCTAGATTTCCTCCTATAGTTGTGCCCATCCTTACATATTTTAATGTCTCGATGAGTTGCTTTAAATCCTCTAATTTCGTGCTGAATCTCAAGTGTTCGTATCAGATGGTAAAATCTCTCTAGTTTACAGCAGCTATTGGCATAAATCTGAAGATCTTACGATGCCTCTGACCAGGGTGACACCTGAACCCCCCTTCTCCTTATGATTTCCAGACACCAAATTTTTCGGGAAAATTAAAAAATCTGGAGTGAATATTGCAGTGGAGCTATAGCTGAAGAAAATACTTGGAAGCTACCAAAGCAACTGCACAATAATAGGAAGAGAAGCCAATGACCAATTTGTTTGATGGGCAAATGTCACATGTCAGTATGGGTTAAGCTACACTATGGCCTGATGAGGCCCTAGACTCATCGGCCCATTTTTCTTTTTTAAATACCCACAAAAATATATAGTTTAAAATTTTATTCTTTATATTCTTATTCATTATATTTAGCCCACTTTAATTATTTTCTTTTTTGATCTCCTTTATTAAATCCTGGCACCATCCGCACATGTCAAGAAGAGTTCATCCATTAAAGCATTTATAAATATACTTCTTTCTTCCCATCTCTTTATACCAAATTTGAGTTGGAGGTTTGTCTCATATCTAAATTTACAAAGTACAATCACATTAAAGCTCCATAATGCGACTCGCATTGTACATTTATTTAAGCAGGGACGTGGAGCTTACATGTTAGCTATGTTGCTGTCATCTTAATTGCGCGAGGGGAGGGCCAAATCTACCCTACAGAAAGAGCCACCGGTAATGCTAAAGAACGAGGGGTGTATTTTTATTTATAATTTAACATAATTTTAAAGATAGATCAATGATTGAAATAAATAAAAATATATAAATTTTGAGGATTTAACATATGTTGTTAGTAACACGTTAAGATACCCATAATTAAAATGCTTGCCATCCTTTAATATATAAAACCTATCACAATTTTTGAACAGCAATATCAATCTCTTTTGTTATTTTTTTCAAGTATTCTGAGATTTTAGTTAAAATACAGAAAACTGTCAAATTCTCTTCGATGTTGATCTTGTAATATGAAATTGACAGGAATCTAATTACGTCTGATATTAGTATACGTCAAAGCTTAAGATACAGACAAGGAGATAAAATCTTATAAGATTTAAACATTCTGAAAATTGCAAGAACCTAATGAAAGGTTTGAGGGTCGCCTACATGGGAAAGCCTGAAGTACTACGATACGTGTGGAGAACAGGCCTACGTAAGAGAAAGTCAGAGAAACAGTTGGCAAAGCAAAATGCTAAGCAGTTGTCCCAATCAACTATTACGTCCGAGGGAGTGCATGTGCAGCTGGGATTCATGGTCCTGCGAGATCAAAGCTTCTGTGTAGAGCTTCCTCAGGTTTTTACGTTCTAATGGAAAACATGTTTACAAGAAAGCAATGATGAGGGTCAATGAATATCTATTAATGATCAATGCTGTTCGGCTATGACGGTATTGCTAGTAATGGCAAACAATGAATATGCCAGCAGATTAAGTGGTCCAGAAGAAATACCCGATTTTCTCAACTTTCCATTGTAGAGGAGACCTGGACTAGAGTCCTGTAGCCATTAAATAATGCACGTGAAAATTTGGGAGCTTGATCATTGCAATGCTCCAGGTGCTATCCTTCCTGGAATCCTACCATTACCAAACTCTGTATATTACTCCAATCATACAATTTCTTGTAGATAAAACCAAAACAATAACCAAAGATACGTGGACTTGACTCGGTTGGCCATGAAGAAATGGTTTAATTTGGCCGCGGGTTGAGCAGTCTATTCTTACTTCTTATTGAGTTGAATTCCATTTCCATCGTGTGCACAAGTTGTCCACAAGTCACCCTATCTCCTTTCCAATGGAAATCCTCTTCAATTCGTTCACTACCAATTAACTTCATCTTCCATATTCATCTTATAATGATACAACTGGCGCGATAGTCCTCGTTCTACATTTTCCATGGGTGTGTTAATTAATATTACTATTAAACTCCCAATTGTAATAATTAATGCATTAATTAAACTTTATATTGATCTGGTAAGCATCTTTTTATTAAATTGTTTAATATAAAATTAGCACATGGAAGAATTTTTAAAACCTTATGTAATCTTTCTATTTATATATATATATATATATATATATATATATATGTATAAGTTTTCCATAATTATGCACAATTAATCTCATGATCTTATTTCGATTTGTCCTAAGTATAAATCATATTTATTTTAATGATTAGGCTATTATAACTTAATTTCTTTTACTTAATTTCTCATACTCTCTTATAATAACCATTGATCTACTACAATCTAATGATTTTAAAAGAAAAGGTTAAAGATAATTATTGTTATATTGGATTGTACTGGATTAATAGTTATGAGAGAGTATAAGAAATTAAGTAAAAAAAATAAGTTATAATAACTTGACCCTAAAATTAAAACGACAGGTTGTGTAACTCAAAATTTTGACTTAATTTCATACACTTCTTGATAAACTTTGATTTACTGTATAAAAAAGAGAAGTTAAAAATAGTTTTTTTTTTTAATATCAACTTAGTAATTTTCTCCATCGTTAAATTAGGAAAAATAATTACTATCAAATAGTATAAAAAATTAATTTAAATTTAAATTTATAATAGCATGAACCTAGTTTAAAATATTAAAGTATATCGATATTCTAAAAGCATTTTTAATTGTCCTTCCATAGATAGCTTGTAGCTTTTTTATTTTTCATTTTTTTATTTTTTATTTTTGGTCTCTGTTTACTTTCAATGAAATAATGATAAGGGACACGATACATACACTTTTGATATATGTGTTCAATTGGTCAGAAATGGCTATCTACCATTCTTTGTTGAGTGGAGGATTTGTTTGAAGAACTAGTTATTGGACTTGTAGTTGAGTCGATGTAAAGATTTAATCGGGAGTGGTTAAGAAAAACAAATTAAAAATTAATACCTTACCTACTCCTTTTTTTTAATTTTTATATAAAGAACGTACACATAAAAAAAACTAAAGTATATTTTAAATTCTATTAGAAAATTAATTTGTTTGATTGGTCAACTACGTTAGTACAAGGTTCTATAACCTAATCTTTTGTTATAATATTATTTTATTTGAACATATATTCGAATGAAATTGATGAACTAACCATACAATTGTTTTTAATTCTTCACTCAACAAAATATGAGTTTTTGAGTCAAATCTACTTCACTAGGTAACCACGTTATGAGAAATGTATTTCAACTATAAATTGCATGATTAATTTGAAAAAATATGAGAATGTTACAAACTTTCGGAGAGTATTTTGAATTTACCCTGAGTTCTTGAAGTGCAAAAGTAATAATTGATAGCTCAACAAATATCTAATTAATATCACTCGATAATTTGACACCTTGTTAGATATTTGTCTAGTATCGTTCAACAATTAAGTAACACTATTAAGCTATCAATCAGATCAATTTGATAACTTAATACTTTGTTAAATGGTAAAAAAATTAAGTTAGTTTTGTTATTTCTCAAAACTACCGCAAGATTAGGTTATTTTTTATGTTTTCCGGGTTAATTGATTGAATGTAGCAAATTAGAAATAAGATAGTGAAGACATGTATAAGGAAATTAATTAATATTATTGTAAATTAACAATAGATGAATTGAGTTATTGAAAAATCCTTGTAAAATTATAACAAAGAAAGCTTGATCATGATGACGACCTAGGTGATTATAGAATTATACTCTTAACTTCATTTTGGAGGTAACGATCGCAATCCAATTAAATGTTTATATAAATATAGCTATATTTATTTAATGCAACTTAACTTATTTAATGCAAGTTAACGTACATGGAGTTAGGAGAGAGTTTTCCACGTGAGATCATTACAAGCACAAACACTCCATTGAATTTTATTTATTTTCTCTTGTTTTCATCTTTTCGATTCATGAAGTCAAACGTATCCCATGCCCTCATTAATTATTTTTAGTTAGAAGGGCGAAAGACATGCATACACCTCCCTAGGGTTTGGCCTAAATAGCATCGCCACTCCTGCTGTTCTGATAGTAATACATAACCCTTTTTCACGGTTCACGGTTCTGTTATAAAAAATTATCAAGAGAACTTACATTACAGACATTACAATGAATAAAATAATAAAAAATAAAAAAATTTACTATTTTCTTTTACCTTTGCTCTTTCGTCGTTTTCTCTCCTCTTCCATCTCATTTCATCTCTATGGCCCTCCACCTCCATCATGTAGTCCTCCTCCTTCAACAACTCCACGCGATCAGAAAACCTTGGTTCTCACCCCTCCTATCTTCTTTTGCAAAGTTGTTGAGTTTTAGAAGGTTGTTGACTTTTGAGTTTTAGTAAGTTGCTGTTTTGGACCCTCAAAAGAGGGTATTTTAGTGGTGGAGGCTTTGAATTTATGTTAGGAAACTTCCAGTGACACAAGGTGGCACAGGTCCATAAAATTAGTCGATGTGCGTATAAGCTAGTTCGGACATTCATATTTCAAAAAAAAAAAATTGATCTTTTAGACTGGAACGTACGGGGCTCGTTTGTGGTGTTACCGGTGCTGCTCGGTTGCAAAGTTGGTTGTCCAAGAGGCTTTAGTGGCCGAATTGGTGGTGTTGATACTGGGCTTTAGTAACGTGTCTTTGATCTTCGCTTCGGAAACTTTTTTCTCACACGTTAGGGAGAAGGCTGATTATTATTAAGTTTAAGACCGGTGATTAGCTGTTACTGTTGTTTAACCAGAACCATGAAATTTAAAAACAACGAGGTGACGGTGTTACTAAAGCAATCTGCCCTCTGTGTGTGTATATGAATAACCCATCCCATAACTTGACATGCCACATCCTCTACTGTCAATTTAATTGGTTTCTTTTGATTAATTTCTTTCAATCAACTCAATGACTAAGTGGTTCTATTTTCTTATAGTTAAAGTAACATTGGAAATAAATTCTGGACAATCATCAAATAGAACTCAAAGTCTTCCCTTTTATATACCAACTTGAAAGGGTAATCAATTTGTTTGAAATTTTCTGCGTTAGCATAAATGTTTGGTGAACCAATTAAATTAAGATAGAGTCAAATGCTAGTCTAGTCAATAGGAATCGTAGCCGCCTAATTAAAATTGGTAGCAGCTACAAGGTAACAAAAGATGACCAATTAAGCAAACTTATCTGATAATTTACATATAGATGATAGATGACCACGCATGTAATCAACATGTATAATCAATCCCGTCGAGTGATATACATAGGAATAGATTAAAACCCAAAACAATAATAATAACAACAATAACAAGTAAATATTTGTCATTATCTTGTGTAATATTCGTATAGTTGTTTTGTAAAATGCACTCAGAAACCATATTTCTGAATATGTAGGTTTTGGACCACATTATCTAAACTCGATCCCCAAAAATCCAAACTAATGTTAGGAATTCTTTCCATAATTCTTCTCATATTTTAAACGTTTCACAGATCGTACATGCCACAAAGCGACGAAGAAGATGGAGATATAGTTCAATAATTGTTTAAAGACTGGACAAATTCTATGTAAGTGGCTGCTTAAAGAACACAAAGAAACATCCCAGTTGGAATAATTGAAAAAGAACTCGTGACCCGTGAGATACAGACTTTGGATTAAAAAAATAAAAGAAGAAGAACAAAGCATTGGAAGAAGAATATTATAAAGCAAGAAATGTGTAACTTTAGGTTGTTATTATAACAAAATTATTGAAAATACCAAGTCATTCTTTGATCAAGTATTGCTCTTTTCCATTCCAATCCAGACGATGATGAGACGTTGAGTTTATCTCTTTCATGTTGAATAGAATATAGAATATATTCTTCCCTGTACCCACTTGCTTTTTCACTGTCCACTCCCCCCACAATATATTTGACTAATTAACCTTCTTCTTAAAAAGTTATTACGTGTTCGTTGGATAAATTAATAATTTTAATGATAAAGATTTATATTTTTTTAAATCTTTATATATGTCTTATAGATACATACTAAAATTACTCTTAATTTAATCTTAATTCACCCAAAAATATTATAATTACCTCTCTTACGCGTTCAAATAATAAACGACTTATGCGTAATGGTCGGAAAGAAATTCTAAGTTGCTTTGCTTTAATTAATTGATTATTTTGATAAATATTTATATAATCATTATGTAAATACATATATACTATAGAAGGTGATATTAGCAAGTACGTAATCCCATTACGTGGATTGAGCAAAGTTTGATTAAGAAGTTGGTCGGAAGTGGGCGCGCATCACACGGCCCAATAGGTGTACATCTTCTACTGTTTAAGATCAATAAAGTCTTGATATAGGAGGAAATTCAAGGGTTGATTTTGTAAAGTCATCTGGGGTCCTCTAAAGGAAATGTCATGGAAACTCCTCTTCTCCCCCTGCCGTGAATGAGCGGATGCAACTTCTCATTTAATGAACCCCTCTCTATTTTTTGCCTATAAATATTGATGCCAAACCCTTCTCTCTCATCACATCTATTCAAAGAGCCAGCAACAGTGACTACTTCTTTATAGAGCTTTGTTCTAATTCATAGATTCTTTGCTTTGGTTGTTTAAGCTAGAGATAGAGAGAGCTCGCTAGCTAGAGAGACGTACGAGACCATGTTGCAACAGATGGTGAACGCGATCACGGGCGAAAATGGTAGCAAGAAGATCAGAGGCACAGTTATTTTGATGAAGAAGAACGTTTTGGACTTTAATGACTTCAATGCATCGCTTCTTGATCGTTTCAAGGAGTTGCTCGGTAAAAGAGTCTCTCTGCAACTCATCAGTGCTAAAAATGCTGACCCTGATGAAGCATGTAAGTTCCTGTTCTTTCAGTTTTCTTTATATATATATATATATACAGTTTTCACCTAGGACATGATGCAGCAGTAGTGCTACTTATGCCTTGGCCAGAAACGAGAACAAGTACTGTAATTATAACTTATGTGTAAAAAATAGGGTACCATGTTGAGTAAATTTTCTCATATAATTAATATTGCTAGGAAAAAAGTACAGCTTGTTCATGGCTTTCTATAAATTTCTCAGCTACTCTCTGCATGCATCTCTTTGTGGTTTTGCGATCTCTCTTTATCTTTTAACATTTGTCAAAAGAAGTTAAAGCTGAGTTAGATGTTTCTATCTTATTCTCGATTTTCTCTATCTGTAGGATATTTTAGATTTTCTCTTTTTCCCGGAAACAAAGATAACTCTCTGGTGATCCATCAATATCGACTTTATATTAATAGTCTCCATGATGGTGGTGAGAAATTAGAAAAAGTGTTGGAAAAAGGTGGGGTCTAATATAAATGCCGGTAGCACTGAAAGCTTTTTTCTGGTTGAGAATTGAGTTGGGTTGTATCGTATGTTTCATCAAAGTCCGAACTGGTCTTCTGCGTTAACCTCAAGTCTCAACCACGAGTCAAGTCAATATGCTCAAAAATTC
>JANKKB010028298.1:0-14040 GCA_026225775.1 Bursera palmeri | reverse complement strand
TAGATATATAGATCTAAATGAATTTTAATAGATCAACAACCTGGATCATTTTGATGATGTTGAGGTTTGAACAAACCATGTTGTCGATGCTAACGGTTAATGACCATTGTCATCTTATAATAGTATTTTTTTCTATTTTAATTCAAATTTTATTTTAAATATATTTATTAATTTATAATATAATTTTTCAATGCAACAATATTTTTAATTATTTGTACTATTATAATTTTAAGTACACTCTAAAATTAATTTTAATATTATTATAATAATAAAATTTAAACAAAACTATATATTAATCTTTATATTCACAATTAGATTTTAAAAATCAAATTTATCAAATACATATTCATAACTTCTAAAGACTACTTTTACCAAACACTTTACATTTCTTACAAAACAATTACGACAAATTTTTTTAACTCAGTGAAATGTCTTTAATACCCTCACGCTTTATTACTCTCAAACAGCATCTGTAAGCTTGGGAGTCACGATTAGGGGTGGGCAAAATTATCCAACCCGACTGTTTGGGTTGATCCAACCCGAACCGTTGGGTTCAACCCAAACAGTCGGGTTGGATAATGGGCTAACCCGACTTCAGATCTACATATACCAACTCATCGGGTTCGGGTCGATAATTGGGTCAAACTACTGAAAACCAAAAATCGACCAGCCTGAAAATAATTCTATAAATTAGAAGGTGATAGGATTCAAACCCAACATTTCCATATATACCCTTCTGCAAGATTACTACTAAGCTACATGCTATTTTATGTATATGATATAAACTATTTTATTTATTGTATAATATTTTATATTTGATAAATTCATATCATCTTATACATATTATGTAAACTATTTTATTTATTATATAATCTATATATTTGACGAATTCATGTTATTTTGTGTATGCTATATAAACTATCTTACTTATTGTTTAATTTATATATTTGACAAATTCATGTTATTTTGTATATACTATGTAAACTATTTTATTTGTTATATAATATTTTATATTTGACAATTTCATATTATCTTGTGTATACTATGTAAACTATTTTATTTATTGAATAATATATATATTTGACAAATTCGAGTTATTTTGTGCATATTATGTAAACTATCTTATTTATTATATAATCTATATATTTGATAAATTCATGTTATTTTGTGTATATTATGTAAACTATCTTATTTGTTGTATAATTTATATATTTGATAAATTCATATTATTTTGTATATACTATGTAAACTATTTTATTTTCTGTATAATATTTTATATTTGACAATTTCATATTATCTTGTGCGTACTATGTAAACTATTTTATTTGTTGTATAATTTATATATGTGATAAATTTATATCATTTTGTATATACAATGTAAACTATTTTATTTATTTTATAATATAAATATTTGACAAATTCTAAAAATATTACATATGAAAGGATTCAAACTCTTTACAAAAGAATTTTCTGTAAACATTATTTCCATTGGGCAAAACATTATTTTATGTGTATTATGTAAATAATAATAATATTTATTGTATAACATAAAGAAATTCTTAAACGATGCCAGTACATAGGATTCGACCGGTCACATAGTTAACCTCTTTCTTTGCAGCATTTCCACTAGGCAACTAGTTGTTTTATGTATATTATGTAAATAATTTTATTTATGATATAATAAAAGTATAAAACTTGATCAACATGACTACCGACCCGAACCTGATAATGAATCAACCCATCGAATCCATCAAAAAACAAACCCGATATCGAATTAAAAATTTTCAACCCTTCAGGTTCGGGTCGATAGTCATCCAAAAACAATTTCCCCACTATCGTATCTCTAACTTCACTCTTCAAGACGAAACTTGTTACTGATGGTGAATTTGTTGGTGTTAATTAATTTTTGTAGTGTCACCTGTACTAACTTCACGGACGAAGTTCACTAAGCAAAGCTTTCTAACTATTTTAAACTTTTAGTTTGTAAAATGACAAAAATACCCTTAGACTATTTTAGCTCATCTGACGATAATTTGGAACTGGGGGTTAGTACGAACTGATTGGAGTCCGTTTAAAGTTTGGGATAAATGTAATTCTTAGTAATTCTAAAATCACGAGTAAAATGGTAATTTACAAAAAAAACTAATTCTATTTTTTGTTGCGTTTAAGGAGTATCCATGAGGAAAAAAAGGGGGAAATTATAAGAAATAGCTTAAATTAAGGGGTGACTTAAAACTATCCCACTGGGTTAATTTTTTATAAGCCCCTATCCAAAGAAGACTGGAGGGACAAAAATACCCTCATATTGCAAAGTCCCCTCTTTTTCATTCTCATGTCTTACTCTACTCAAACTCTGCATCTCACTTTCACTCTTGATTACTCTCTCCCTCATTTTGATCAATTTTTCGTTGACTCTCCCTCTCATTCCGATCTTTTTTTTAGTGAACTCCTCCTTTCTCACTAATAATTTACTTTTATTTTTTATTGTTGATATTGTGTTTTAAAATTATTTAAAATCTTGTATTTTAAAATTATTATTTTGTAATGGATTGGAGTTGTTAGAATGAATGTTAGGTGGGTTTGTCGAAAATGTTGGTAGGTTTGCCAAAAAATGCTATTGGGTTGAAGATTGTTGCCACTAATCAGTCTGTAGTAAATTAGTCATAATTTTCTTAATAAAAATTTAATTAATACGTGGTTTGAAGCATTAGAAACTAGACAGACAAAGCTTTAATTTGATATATTATGCATTGAATTTGGATAATTGTAGCCTCTTCAAATTCTGATCGAAAGCTACGTTATACTTAGTTGGTAAGTTGGGAATCAAATTATGTATTTTAGACCATATAGTCTAAAGGTTTGGACCATATGGTTTGGACTGTACAGTCCAGGTCTTTGGACCATATGGTCCAAAATCCAACTTCTAACACCATGTTGTTGCCACTTGCAACTAAATAGACTATAGTAATAATTTCGATTAGAATTTTAAGGGGCTACAATTTCCAAAATTAGTATATAATATATCAAATTAAAGCTTTATCTGTCTAGTTTCTAATGCTTTAAACTAAATATTAATCAGATTTTTATTAAGAAAGTTATAACCAATTTACTATAGACTATTTAGTGGTAAGTGGCAATAACATGGTGTCATAAATTGGACTTTGGACCATATGGTCCGGACTGCACTGTTCTGACTATATGGTCTAGACCTTTAGACAGTATGGTCCGACAGTATAGTCAAACCTTTGGACTATATGGTCCAAAATACAGAATCTGACTCCTAGCTTACTAACTGAGCATAACATAGATTTCGGTCAAAATTTGAAGGGGCTACAATTATCCAAATTCAACATATAATATATCAAATTAAAGTTTTATCTGTCTAGTTTCTAATGCTTCAAACTATGTATCAATCAAATTTTTATTAAGAAAGTTATAGCTAATTTACTATAGACTATTTACTGGCAACAATCTTCAACCCAAAATATTTTGCGAGAAATCCACCAACATTTTCCGACAAACCCACCTAATATTCATCTTAACACTTCAGTCCATTATAAATTAACAATTTTGAAACACAAGATTTCAAATAATTTTAAAACACAAGATTTCAAACAATTTTAAAACAAAATATCAACAATAAAAAATAAAAGTAAATCATAAGTAAAAAAAGGGAGAGTTCGTTGTAAAAGTGATTGGGGTGAGGAGAGAGCCACCGAAAAATTGATTGGATTGAGAGAGAGAGAGTAATCGATATTGAGAGTTTGAGTAAAGTAAGACATGACAAAGGAGAAGATGAGGCTTTGTAATATGAAGGTATTTTTATCTCTCCAGTTTTCTTTGGATAGGGGTTTGCAAGAAATTAACTTGGTGGGATGGTTTTCAAATCACCCCTTAATTTGGGATAATTCTTATAATTCCCAAAAAAAAAAAGACAAAAATAGCTGAGCACAAGTCTTAAACGTAATGACCGTTATACCCAACTCTTCTCCTACCCTTCTCACTTTGCTCGTATCGCCAGAGTCTCCATTTCCAGTCGCTGCCTCTAGAAATGCAATCCAAATATTTGAAAGGAAATCAAATTAATCAATAGACATTCAGAAGACAACGATTTGATCAAGTAAAACATGCATTCAATAGTGCGTATGGCAAAACTTGAAGGATACTGTATGCGAAATTGTAACTACTTTACATTCCAAAAGATCTTCACACACTCCATCAATGCAAAAAAAGTGAAAAAGAGGAAAGGAGAGGAGGGAGAAAGAAGAAGATAGGAGGAGGAGAAAAGAAGAGGGAAGAGGTGAGAACTAAGGTCTTCTATGGTGTGGAGTTGTTGACGGAGGACTCCATGATGAAGGTGGAGGGCCGTAGAGATGGAAAAGGAGAGGAAATGAAAGAGAGTGAAAGGAAGAGAGGAGGCAGCAGAAAATAGTAAAGTTATTCATTTTTTATCATGTTATTCATTGTAATGTCTATAATGCCCTTATTCTTGATAATTTTTCTTTTTTTTCTTTTTAACAGAATCGTGAAAATGGGGTTAGGTGTTACTATCAGAATACTATGGGTGGCAGTCGTTAGACCAAACCTCAGGGGTGAGTATGACAAAAAGTCATTTGTGGTGAGGATGCTACAATTACCAAAGATCTTGACTCTAATATAAAAGATGTAAGCCGTCGTAGATAATTGCAGCTCATATTATTTTCTTTCGTCTTGAAGAGTGATGTAAGGATTAATACAATTTCAACAGTTAAAATTGAATCTTATATTTGTCATTTTTAAGGTACATTAATTATTATGTATAATATAAATTTATTTATAAATTAGAATTATTAGATTAATATATTTTTAACGGTTGAGATTGAATCTTATATTTATCATTTTCATTCTGAAAGGTGCATTAAACATGTGTAATAAATGGGGAAAGTTAGTAGAGTCCGAGAAGCTGAGGGGGGGTTTTAAACTAATGTTAAAGGTTGAGGAGGTTAAAAATTACCCCTTCGATTTGGACTACCAAACCCAAACAAACTCGGGTACAATCAACAAACCGACGATGGCATCGTGAGTTGAGAGAGCGAGACTATCTAGGGTTTAATTTGAATTTTGGGGTTTATTCATTTTTTTTTCTTTTTTTTTTTACGATTAAGAAAAGATTTCGCAAGTGATTACTTGAGGAATGGGCTCCTCCTCGACCGAACCCTTTCCAGCAATGCAGGTAAGCTTTCCGTTCACTACTGTTTCTACCAATTTCCTTATGAAGCTAATCAACTTGAAGTGGTTGATTGTTTGAGCAAGTTATTATTATATTTTTGAATTTTTGGGTTATTTTGTAGAGAAAGTTTTATTTAAAGAAAATCCATCTGGCTTTACAGGGAGAAAATTTTCATTTGCATGAAATATTTTGTAAACTGTGACATAGGCTTTTTCTTTAGAGGATTAAAGGTTAAATTTAATTGTTAGCTGATATATATGTTCTGACATTCAATTCGTTTAGTGTTTATGAGAGAAATGTTTTTGGGCCTCTACAGAGGGAGTAGCCACTTATTAACAAAACTAGTTACCAGTAACTGAGAGGTATAATTGATAATTCTGCTATATTTTTCCTGTTACCGTCTTCAAGGTTGCTTTTACTCTGCTTTTGCTGTTATATATTGTTTCTCATTTTCATTAGTATTTGTTCTTCCCTCTAGCAGTTAGTAAAAAGCGAGAGATTTTGGAAAATTTATGTCTGGCCTTTCTTTTCAATGGTGTGTTTACTTGAAGAAACAAATACAAATTTTTTGTTTTCATCCTTACATCTTATCATCATACATTTGCAGGAAGTTTTGCTTGAGTTCCGTGCTGGTAAAATGACTTTTGAGGGCAAGAGCGTTGTCCCTGATTCACGTAAAGGACTTGTTCGCATAGCAAGGGTATGATGAGTTAAAAAATGTTCTTATTTTTCATCTTCTGGTTTTCTGCTAAGAATTTAAATAAAATTCTACATCCGTTTCTATGGTCATTCATGGATACGGATAAAGGTTTCCTCCTCTGATTGTACCAACTTACCCATTATGATACCTTCCTAGCATGATAGATTTCCTTGTTTCTAGGTTTTGATTCTTCTTTTAAATCCATGCTCTGTGTCAGTTATTTGAAAACATTTTCCATACAACACAATAATCTGTGACACTGATCTTCTTTTTGTGTCAGGGTGAGGAGGGGTTAATCCATTATCAGTGGCTTGATCGCACTCAGAATGTTGTTGAAGACGTATCCAACTTACCTTTTTTTTTTTTATATCTGTTCCTTATTTAACTGAAATTTGTTCATTTATCTTCTTGGTTGGTTGTGCAAAAACTACTGATTTGCACATTTTTGAATCTTTTTATAGTGGTGGTAGTCGTTTCTTTTGCTAGTTCCAGTGATACTCTGAAGTTATATGAGGTATTGTGAGATAGAAACACATTTATTTTTTCTGCACACACACACATGTGGACTCAGTTAGCAGTATTCATGTTAAGATTAACTTGTAACAGAATGAAAAATTATTGTCATGGTTGACAAATGTAACTATGAAATATGAGCCTAAGGAAAATGTTTATATCTGTCTATTACACCTTGGAGATGGTGAGAAAGGTTTTTTCAAACAACTAGGAGTTATAATTGTGGAAACTCGGTGAACAAGGGAAAGGTCAAGGATTCAAATCCCCTTGGAACCACCTACTTAGGGCATAATATGTTTTCCAGCTACCAAGCTTGTAGGATGTGGACGTAGGCCCCAATTTAAAAACTTGGTGCAGAAGGGAAAGGTTGAGGGATTTCTAGGTTATGGAAAATAATAATAATAATAATAATAGTGGAAATATTTTGGTACTATATTGCAGTAAGAGTTGGTAGTGCTGTGCATTTGAAGAATGCCTGAATGTGTTTGGTCTGAGTTGGTGTATGTATGAATTGTTAAGAATCTAGTCATTCTTGGTTATTGAAAGTTTTGGGAATCAAAAGAAGAACCCTTTTTTTAACCATTTTAATACTCTTTGGTTTGTATTCTAATAACCTTTTTTTTTTTTTTTTAATGTAAAAAAGATTTTCTGCTAAGAAACAAGAAAATTATGTGAAGAAAAACCAAAAGGATGGACAACATGTCCTAAGCAACATAAAAGGCTTCAAGAAACTATACAGAAGTACAACTTGTCTCCCATCATATAAACAAGTTTACCCCTAATCACTACTAGACAAGTACTTCCCTAATTGGCTATCAAAGGTTCCTAATTTTGTTGAATAAAGAAGAAGGAGACTTCTTGCACACCACTTGGCTACCTTTTTAGCTTTCTTTCATACTATCATAGCTGTTGCTACTTGCTAGAGCTTCTTTTGCTGTTCCTTGATGCAAGGTATTACAGGATCAGATTATTTTTCCTGACGAAGCGGTGTTTGAGAAGGTATCTCTCTTTGTTTTGAACTGTTCAGCTTTTATAATTAAGAATTTTTCCATTCCTGTCTGCTAATCTTCTATATGATCTTTCTTGTTTTACTCAGGTTAATCAAGCATCAGGAAGGGTCTATATATTGAAGTTCAATACTGATGATCGGAAGTTCTTTATTTGGATGCAGGTCAGGTTCATTTATTTTCTTCCTTCGCTGATTTAACATTACTTGTGCTATCAATTCTTTGACTTTGACCTTTGTGTTCTACGTTGATCTCAGGAGCCTGAAGCTGAAGGTGACTCACAGTTGTGTAGCTCTGTCAATTATTATATCAATCGACCATTAGGTACCTAAAATTAGTTTCTGTTCTAAATTTCCATTAACTGTAGCTTTAAAGCATCAGAGTCTTGCACTCCAGCTTTTATTAGATAATCTATTCTAATTAAAGTTGGGTCTGTCTTTCAGTCACTAGTTCCTTTGAACACAGAGAACTTAAAATGCACATTAATTTGGTTTTACCTTTTTTTTGCATGTGGCCTAGATTTCTTAGATAATTCCATATCTCTCATATTGTTTTGTGAATAGTAAATAAGTTATTGCTAATTTTCGTTAGCTCCCTTTTATGTCAAAGCATCTTCACTTTAGCCTATTTTCAGTATTAATAATTTTTTTAGTCCTATTCACAAGATTTTATTATTTTTCATCGCAATCCTGATCTCTCACATGTGGGATGACTGAGTTTTATGTGACAATTAAAAAATCTTGGGTTGTTTAAGATCGTTGCTTCGATTTCTAAAACCTAAATCATAGTTTGGAAAGTGAGTAATTACCCTGTCAACTTTGGTTGTGTTTAACTTGCTTTCATGCAGAGTTCCCTAATGAAGAAGAGCCCGATGTTTCTGTTCCTTTACAAGTTTCTGAAGACATGATTGAAGATGATGTCTCATCAAGGTACAACTACTATACCTAGAGACTTATTTCTTTCAAGGGAGTTGGTCAATGTTTATTAGGCTTTCTTGCAGGTTAGGTTGCTTTGGATTTGAATTTATACTCGGTAATAATATATGATCGACTTGAACTTAAGCATTGAAATGTATGGGAAATGTCATATTGAACCTAATCGTTATGGTAATCATGAACTCAAACCTGATCCTTTTGGCTTGTTGATCTCACTATATCTTATCTTCCCTGCATTTGGTCTAAAAGTACATGTAGTATATCTACTAAGTTATATAAAATTTATTCTACTCTTATCTGCTGAAAAAAAAAAAAAAGATATGCTTCCATTATTGCTAAATGTATATTAAAATAAGTACTTAATAAAGGGTATGGCCAGTAGAATTAAGGAACTGTTGAATCTGAGATGGGCAATTGAAGACATAACTTAACATGGTATACTTGAATGTGGTAAACCATAAAATTTTTTGCTGGTTGATAAAATTTCCATCCGCATATGGAACTCTTATATATATCAAATATTAAAGGATGTTTTGTAATTTAATTTGCCGAGGGCTGGTGCCTTGCCCTTAGAATGCTAGGAAGAGTGTGTCTGCGTTTCTTTCTTTTTTCTCGTAGGTTGTTATCATATAATCAATCCATAACTTATTTTGAAAATTTTAGGGTTTTTTTTAATTAATTAATTTTTTTATTTATTTTAAATAAATTAAAAGATTTATATTACAAAAAAAAATCTTATGTTATCTAGACGGCTAGAATAGCAAATGAGACTAGTCTTTGCTGCTATCATTTTTCATTTCTGCATGATAGAACCTTGTGATAAAGTAATAAAGTCATAATTAAATCTTAGAAATTGTTAACTGGTGCTGTTTTTGGTCATCAATGTTGCTGAAATCACTTCTGGAGTTGGTGGGAAGTTGAGCTGATTGTTCTGGCTCTGGTAACAGTAACATAGAGGTATTACATATCATCCTGGATCCATACATCCACCAATAGGAAGATATGACTCAGAGTTGTTGAAATAGGCATCGGAAAAAGCAGTATCTTGATCTAGCACATGCATGCTCATCTAGCACTTGGCTCTGTTGTTGAGGCCATTGGCTTCAAGCGCCTAGTGATTCTCGTTTGGTCTTCATCTGATATCTGGTCAAATGAGTTAAATGGAAATTTAAATCAAGGAAGGGAGAACTTGATCAAAATTTTATTTTGTTTTATTTATAGATATATTTTTAATAATTACATCCTTGCTTTTAAAAACCAAATAAACAAGTGAAGGTCTTTCCATAGAGAGAACATTTTATTTTCAAGCTGCCAGAGCAAATTGCTGGAAGTGTATTAGCTATGCATGACTTTGGTGTTCATGAGCTGAACTCTTATTTGGTTCATTAAGCATATTAGGGAGTTGGGTCTCATATCAAGATGCAACAATCTTGGTTTCCAAGAGGAGTTTTAACTTATTGTTTACCTCTTAAAGAAAATTCATGAATATACACCGAAGAGATTCCTTAGTCTTTTGTGTTATATAGTTGGTAGAAAATCCAATAAGCCTGAACATTCCTTAAAAGAGAACAACTTCTTGCAAGCTGTGGGAGGAAAGTTGCTGGAGAGTGTTGTGTGTTAGGTATGCATTGTTTTGGTGTTTGGTGTTTGGTGTTTAATGTGCTGAGCTAGTTTATATTAATTCAGGGGAAAAGTTTATATAATTTAGGGGTCGGCTCATTAAGCATGTTTGGAGTTCGGTCTCAGATGAAGACGCACTAAGTCTGGTTTTCCAGGAGTTTAAAGCATCATTGGAGGTGCACTTGGCTGATAAATGATCAGGCTTTTTGAAATGTGCTGTTACTTTCCTGTCGCTATCTAGTTATCCTGAGCTCTCGGAAAGATGAGAGGTGGGTGTTATCATTGTGTTGGAGAGGGTCAAATTCCTTGCTGAGCTATTTAATTGTTACCAAAGTTTTAACTTGAAATTTGGCTTTCAATTTTAGTGAAAAGTTTCAGGGAGTCAAACAAAATTTAGTGGTTATTTCTTTTAATCATCTTCTTGCTGGATAAGTGCTCTTCTTATTTACTTTATTTTGGTCTTGAGGCTTTATATTGTCTGATTGTAATGTGTTTTGATAATGATGGATAAGTATTTGAATGGTTGGATACTTTGTTTCTTCATAATCCTTTTGAAGATTAAGTGCCTATATGTTTTAAACATCATTCTCCTTATGTTTTTTTCCCCCCCTTCTTTTTGTTTATGAAACAAATAAGATTTGTATTAATTAATATACAGTATAGTCTAGTGTTTGCAAAAACTAATCCAACATCTTAAGACAAAACCAACATGGACTTTGCTATATGTTTCTAAACAACTCTCCACCTGTGACCGTGAAATCTATGTCATCTCAATTCAAAAAGGAGACAAACAAGATAGTCAAGATTAGACCAAAACACCTTACCGGTTAAGATGTATGAGAAGAATGAATTATCCTTGAGGTGCTTTGAAATGGAGGCCCAAATTTATGCTACTGGTGCACTCCATCCCACAAGAATTATTGATCATTCACATTATCTTGGAAAAGTTTTGTGATTGTTGATGCCTGATCTCTCTTAGGAATGTGGCTCTCTAAATCTCTATGTAGCTATTGATGTCTGGTGGTCCAAAGGATTATGCTACTGGGTTTGATTGTTGCTGTAACTGGGCTCTTCATCTGTTAAGGCAACTTGATTAAACAGATCATTGTCTACGATAAAGCAGACTTTAGATGACTAATCAGGTTTAGAAAAAAATGGTTTTGATATTTGAGTTTTGGAATTATGTTCAAAAGCAGTTGAATGAATCATTTTTTATCTACTAAAGTAATTATACCGTGCAAGTAGCATATTTCATTTGTTTTTGTTTCCCTGTATCTATGCTAAGTTGTAACCTTGGCTTATAAAATTTAGATCTTATGAGAGCAAGGGGATTCACCTAATTAAATACATTTGCTGTGGTATTTATATATGCTTCCCATAGGAAAGCATCACATCTTGTGATAAGAAGATGCACATTTCTGAAAGTAGCCTTAATTTGTATAGGTGATTACTTATGATGGAAAATGTTTGATTTTTTCAAGATATCAGTTGGCATTTCTGATATTGTTTTGCTGATGTGACTGTTATTCATAACTTGCAGAGCAGGAAATTTAGTTGTCCCAAGCTTAGGTGCAGAAGTAATTAGTGATGTTACCTCCTCATCAGGACCGGTTAAATTGGAAGATCTGCAAAGAATTTTGAGTAACATTGGATCTGCAGGTACTTTTCTCTAGTGAGTTAATTCCTTTAGTGTTTTTAATTTTATTTTATTTTATTTCTGTGAAATTGCGTTTAGCCCTGACAGATTTGTCACATTATGAATTTGTTGCAGATATTGCTGGAGATTCAGATGGAGGTGATAATTTGATTTTTATTTGATATTCTAGAATGTGAAGAGATCTATTAATAGATAGTGATGGATGTAATTACATTCATATTTCTGGGCCTCTGCAGACTGTAGCAATGGGTTAACGTTTAGGATGCTTTAGAACCATTTTTTCTCATAATCTGAACTATTGATGTGATGCATAGTTGACTTATATTCAACCCCACATATTATGAAGCCTTAATTTTGACTTGGTGTTGGCAATTTCCCAGCCCACAGCCAAGAAAATTTTCATCTCAACATGCAAATGTTCATACACAACAGTGATGCAGTAATAAGGAAAAGAAATGAAAATTAATTTGTAGGTCGTTTAAAATTCCAACCACATATGAAGGTCGTTGTCATTAAATTTGTGTGATAAGTTTAGATTATTTTATTTCACCTTTTTTTGCCCCTACTAGTTTTAGTTGTTTTAGTTCGGAGTTTTAAATCATTAAACATGGAGAAGCGGAGTGGTGGGTAGTAGAGTTGTAAAAGGAATCATTTGCAAGATGTCAGTGAGCTTTCTATCTTTTGGTCATGCAACCTTTTGATAATTGTCCTATAAGTGAATAGATTACGTAATTCTTGAAATTGACTATCTGGATCTGTAGATAGAACTCAAGTGATTCATAGTTATGTTGCAAACTGGTTTATCCATCTAGCTGATAGCATATAAGCTATCACTTCTGATTTAGTTTTACTATATTTTATGTTTTATTTTTTTATTATGTTAGGCTTGGGATTAGGAGATATCTTGAAACCAGATTTGATAATGCCGTTGATAGAGACTCTGTCATTGGAACAAAGATTAGCACCATACTTACCTGAGGTATGCACTATTCTTGTGTTTAAGTTTTTCGATCTTTGTACATCGTTGCAAGTTGAGATGATCATATGATGTTGCAGGGTCAATGGAGAGCAAAAGATATATTAGAGTTGCTGCAGAGCGCACCTTTTCGTCAACAAGTAGATTCGTTTACTTATGTGAGTAACTGAAGCCCCATCCTTTTTATTTGGCAAGATGGCGGTCTTTTAAATAAGAGTGACTGTTTTGTGTTTCTTGTAGGTACTTCGTACTGGACAGATAGATTTGTCTCAGTTTGGGGTTGACCCAGCCAAATGTGAGTATTCTGTAGTCCCAGAAAGTTATTGTTCCGCTATTGTATTACTGCTCTCTCATTTTCATGGATATTAAGCTGATCACTTGTAAAAGTTTTGCGCATTTGAGGAAAATCCTTAAGCTGTTGATTATTTTGCTTGGTTACTGATTGCTTTTTATATAGTAAAGGATATCTTTGTTAAATCTGTACCAGTATCATTGAATTTTAGAGTGGGAAAACTATGTGGTGAAGGGTGAGGTAAAAATATGTGCAATGCTTTGAGCGGGTTTATTTGTTAATTAATGGTGACAACTGATGTCGATTAAAGAACCAATTTTGGAACTCACAGCTTGGACGTAGGTTCTAAAGCAAGTTTTGCAGCTACTTCCAGATTCCTACAACACCTCATTAACAGAAATAATCTTAGTGGTGCATCTGACTGTTAATGTTCAATCCTTGTCCCTTCATGTTGCAGACAAGTTCACTGTTTTGTCATTCCTGGAAGCACTTGAAGATTCTGTTTCCAAGTCAAGCGAGTCCGAAGAGTCAAGGCAAGGTGATACGGATTTAATATCACAATCTTGTAACCGTAATGACCCCATGGATGAGAGCAAGTAGAGTGGAGTCAATTCCATCCCCGTTTGTGTCTCTGCTGTTTGTTTACTATAGAAGAAGTCTCCTTGTATTATTCAAACATCTTACTGGCCAAGGAAAAAGTAGAAAGCAATGAGAAAAGGAAAAATTGGTGGTTTTATTTGTTACAAACAAGTGCTGGTTTTCTGTTAGATTATAACTATCTTTGTTACACGAAACAATAAAATTTTTTATGATTTTTGTTTTACAGATCATTCCAGCAAGATAAGTTATGGATTTGGACAAATTGATGACAAACTTGGGTTTGATTATTTTGCATGCCATTTAACCTTTTAGAAATATTTTGAGAATTTGTTTTACGTTTATGTTGGCTCGGTATTATTTTGCAAATTGGTCTAAGAAATGGATTCGAAACATATACGAATTTTTTGTCTATGTATGGATTGTTACAAATGTTTGGGAAATTTGAAGAAACATTTAAAAGTAGGGGGTTGGTTGAAAAAATAGTCAGACCTTTTAATTATTTATAAGTCCTTATCGAAAAACAATCAAACA
>JANKKB010028297.1:0-14040 GCA_026225775.1 Bursera palmeri | reverse complement strand
CACATTAATAGCACTTAAAGTGTAAAAACAATGATTTAAATTCTTAATAAACATACACTTTTAAGTGCTAATCAAATAGCAAAGTGAAAATGAGATGACACGAGATGAGAGATTTAGAGTAGTGGAGAGAGACTTCGTATTGGTTTCTTCCATATCGTTACAAAGGCTTGGAGAGAGTATTTATAGAAATTTCTGCCACCCTTCAAAGCCAATAGAAATAAGCATTCTAATGGCTAATGAGAATACGCCAATTTACAAGCCAATAACAAATTGTCAAAATTCAGCAAGTAAAGCCGACACCAACATTGCTTCAAGGGGTGGAACTCCACCATATTATATTATAACAATTTAGACTTATTTCCCTTATTTTTATCTTACCTACAAGAAAACATTATACATAGGGAGGATGACTATTAAGATGTAAAAAGATGTTGAACGTGCAAAAATCAAAGTTATATGTTAAATTGCTTGTATTAACTTGTAATACGTTTAGCCTTAAATCCCTTTACAAGCTTTAAACTTCAAATCAATATCAAAGTAATGAAGAAAATGACATTTTCGTTACTTTAAGTGGTTCAATGACCAGTTGGTACTATATTTTTTTTTATGCGGTAAAGTTCAGTTTTGTCCCTGAATTCTAGTAATTTTCAAAGACCCCAAATAAAAAGAACAAAATACAAATGATGTAATTGTAACTAGTTGAGGATTCAGTATCTTACTCGCAATTTCAAATGCAATTTTCATTAATCAACTACTAGAAGAATGAGCTAACTCAACTTGAAGATTGAAAAGAGTATTGAGATCATATCTCAGCAAATGGAGAAACTAAAGTCAACAAATATAATCTTCAATGCAACTAGATTGAATAGTTTTACACTGCTGAGATATCAAACAACAAATAAATATGAAATTGATCACATTTCAATTTCAGACGTCAACTTTGAATGAAGTCTAGAAAAGGAAGAATATAAACTTAATTGAGAGAATGCAGCAAATTTTTAGTTTCTAATTCCATTTCTATGTGGACTAGTAGTTTTGAGACAATATACAAAATTCAATGCATTAAATTGAACAAATGAAATTGCAACAATTGGTACCAAAGAATAGCTGGATCGGGGTCAGATTACGTGAGCTGAGTCCCCCGCTTCGCAAATCAATACAGCTGTGCGTAGCTGTCTTGCTAACTCAGGTTGGTGCTTAAGGTACTCTTCCCTGACATATGTTGATGCTTCTTCGGCACGGCTTGCATCTACAAATGCAAGGCAGCATCCTCTAAAGCCAGCACCACTAAACCGAGCTCCATATACTCCAGGAGCTCTCTGAAGAATCTCATTCAGTTGTATCAATGGCTCAGAACCTTTCCAATAATAGATAATACGGATACAAGTAAGAGCCTCAGGTTATACAGCAGCAAAGGAATCAGAGTAGCATACAGAGCAATAAGGCTTAAAAGATGAAAGTACACTGAAAATGATCTGGCTTAAAAGATGAAAGTACACTGAAAATAATCTGATAATTCAGTCCAAGAGAAAATTCAAATGAATCAAATATTATTTCATCAAACTTTGCTCCTAGAATTGGGATAACATGGGAAACAACTCAAACTAGATGAAATTTTATGTCATCTAACAAAAAATTGAACATCAGCATCAGCATCAGCAAATGAAATTACCACAGGTGTGACAAGTCAGATATTTACTCTAAAAGTAAAAGTAACTTTTAACTGGTGGAAACTTCAAAATAATTACATGCACAAAATAATAGACTACTGGGAGTAAATGGTACTAGATTCAGATTAGTGAGGAGATTTTCATTAATGCGGATGGCAGTGCAAATGAAAAGGTTGGAGCTCAAAAGGGGAAGTTGATGAAAAAAACTTAAAAAGGTATATCCCATAAATAGGGAGGCAAACTGACAACACATTGAAATCCATTTTTCATCCAAAGTAGAAAATCTTGATCCTAGGATTAAGAAAACACCAGAATAAAGAGTTCCATGTATCAGCCAGATATGTACATAATAAAAACCTTGGGAGAACCACACCCCAAAAGATAGCTATTGAGGTGGGAGAGCTCAAAACTTTATAAATCCCACACAAGAAGCTCACACTTCCAATTTGGGATTCAAGTCCCATACCTTGCAATTAGTATAAACCAGAGTGAAGGTTTGGTATTTACTTGGGGCCGCCTTGGTTGAAATCAATTTTTCATCCAAAGTAGAAAATCTTGATCCTAGGATTAAGAAAACACCAGCAAAAAGAGTTCTATGTAGCAGCCCTATATGTACATGATAAAAACTCGGGCGAACCACACCCCAAAAGCTAGCTATTGAGGTGGAAGAGTTCAAAGCTTTATAAATCCAACAAAAAGCCTACACTTCCAATTTGGGAGTACCTTACAATTAGTATCAACTAGAGAAGGTTTGGCATTTATTTGGGCTCGTCTTGGTTGATTATTTGAGAACTTACTGTGTTTAAGCCTTTTGTGGTTTGTGTTGGTATTTTTTGGATGTACTGTGTTCTCTTAATATTTGCATCATGTCTACTAGCAATTCTGATTTTCTTTTGTGTACATTTTGCTGGTAAAAACTTGTTACTGGAAAAGACTTTTGGGGTCATGTGGATGTTAGTGATCCTGCTCCCACATATCCAACTAAAATAGCAGGTGGAAGAGCAAAGATGCTCGAGTGATGACATGGATTTTAGGGTCAATTGATCAGTCTACTGCACTTAATTTGAAACCTTGTAAAACTGCAAAAACAATGTGTAAATATTTGTAGAAAGTTTATTATTAGGATAACACAGCCCGAGAATTTCAGTTGGTATATGAAATGGTTGTTATACACAAGGCAATCTTTCCATTCAAGAGTATTTCACTGGTTTTCAGAATTTATGGACAAAGTTTTCTTATATGGTTTACACCAAGGTGCCAGCTGAATCTCTTGCTGTGGTACAAGATGTTCATGAGCAGAGTAAGAAGGTTCAATTTTTATGAAATTACGATCAGAATTTGAAGCTACTTGATTGAGCTTGATGACCATGAATCCTTCTCCCTATTTGGATTTTTGCTTTGGAGAATTGATTCGTGAGAAGCAACGTCTACTTACACAGGCTACTTTTCAGAAGGATCGGATGATTGGCAACCCCGATCTAGTCGCATATGCAGCTCATGGAAGAGGGAAAGGGAAAGATATGAGCAAAGTCCAGTGTTTTAGGTGCGAGGAGTATAGTCACATTGTTGTTCACGGTGCAAAGAAATCTCGCAATTATTGCAAGAAATCAAGCCACATTATCAAAAATTGTCCTCCTCAACCTCAGAATTATCAAACAAATACATATCAGGCAGCCATTGGTCCTCTTTCCACTTCAACAGTATCCTCGATTGCCCCTTCTGATGGTAGCCAATCCACTCAATCTTGAAATGACATAACAAATAATTATTTCAGCCCTCTCAGCTTTAGGGCTTCAAGGTCAAGATACTCAATCATTTCAGTAGTGGCTTATAGACTCTGGTGCTTCCAATCCCATGACAAGTTCTTCCGATATTCTTCAAAATATACAAAAACATCATGGTTCATCACATATTCACATTGATAATGGAAGTCATTTAGCTATTAATGAGGTGGGAGATATTAACTCCTCGTCCTGTGATATTTTTGTATCTTCAGGGCTTTCAACTAGTCTTATTTTAGTTGGTCAGTTATTTGATAATAACTCTGATGTCCATTTCTCTAATAATGGTTGTCATGTGCAGGATCAGGTGTCGGGGAAGATACTTGCGAGGGGGCCTAAAGTCGGCAAATTATTTTCGTTCCTAATTATTTATCTTTGGCTTGTATAAAAATAAGAGGGAAGTATCGCACAAACGTTTAGGCCATCCAAACTCTATTGTCCTATCTCATATGTTGAATTCTAGTTTATTGGGGGATAAAGAACAACTTTCTAAATCTGTCTTTTGATTGTTCTACATGCAAATTAGGTAAAAGAAAGACTCTCCCTTTTCCCTCTGTTAGGATCCAAGTGATCCTAACTTCACAATAATTTCTATAGTAAATCTGTAAACAAACTATGAAAGGAAATAGAACAATTAGATAGGTAGAAGAAGAATTGCATTAAAAACAACTAGCTTTGAGGGCTAGAACCTCCATAACACTTGTCTACTGATTTTTCATATGTCCCTCCTTATTGCCACCACTACATTATTTATTCTATTCTTCTAACTAGTTTTCTAACTGATTCTTCCAACTCACTATCATCTAGCTCACTATCTCACTGTCACTCTCCCTTACTTAATTTACCCATTTAGTTATTCCGTTACAGGTCCTCTCATATTACCCTTCTGCCCTTTTCCCTTCCTTCTATAGTACTGAATTATGGGCCTAGCTCTATCAATACCCCCTCCAACAACAGCCACCTTGTCCTCAAGGTGGAAAAACGGAAAATGCTGCTGGATGAAACTATAATCCTCCCAAGAATTATCACAGTCGGGAAGACCCTTCCATTTAATCAACACTTGGTAATCCTTATTCAACAACCTGCGAACTTGGAGTACAGATTCAGGTTCCATATGCATCTCCAAGTCTTCATTTAAGGCTGTTGGTAAAGGTAAGGGTGAAATGAAAGGGGAGCCAGCCTTCTTGAGTTGTGAAACGTGGAATACATCATGAATAAGCGTGGTGGGTGGTAACGCAATTTAATAAGCCACTGCTCCTACTCTAGCTCGGACAGGGTAGGGACAATAGAACCTGGGACTGAGTTTCTCATTTGATCTTCTAGCCAACGATTTCAAACGATAAGGTTGAAGTTTCAAATAAACCATATCACCCACATCTAATTCAAGAGGCCTGCGTTTCTGGTCTGCCAAATGCTTCATATATTGCTGAGCCTTAATCAAGTTAGACTTCAATTCCTCCAGTATCTGATCTCTATTCCCAAGTTGGAGATTGAGTTCTTCGACAACAGATTCTCCTGCAATATAACGCAACAACACCGGAGGATCTCTACCATATAAAGCACGAAATGGGGTCATACCCGTAGAGCTAGAATAAGTGGTATTAAACCAATATTCAGCCCAACACAACCACTTGGGCCATTGTTTAGGTTGAGTACTAACAAAGCAACGAAGATACGTTTCGAGACACCGATTGATAACTTCAGTCTGGCCATCAGTTTGTGGATGGTAGGCTGAACTCATGTGCAATTTGGTTCCAGCTTGTTTGAATAACTCAGCCCAAAATTGGCTCATAAAGAGGCGATCACGATCAGAGATAATGATTTTAGGAAAACAATGGAGACGCACCACTTCTTGAACAAAAAGGGCAGCTACCTGCTTGGCTGTGTATGGGTGTTGAAGGGATAAGAAATGACTGTATTTAGACAGCCTATCTACTACTACAAAAATGGTGTCCACGTGCTGAGCTTTAGGTAAACCAATGATGAAATCCATAGAAATTGATTCCCAAACCTGAGTAGGAAGAGGTAGGGGCTGCAGCAGGCCTGCTGGTTTGAGAGATTCATATTTATTTTGTTGACAGATGGCACAAGCTTGGATAAACTTTTTAACATCCTGTTTCATGCCGATCCAATACACCACTGAAGCTAATCTTCTATAAGTTCTCACCAATCCTGAGTGACCGCCTACGGGAGATGAATGAAATTCATGCAGTAATTGAGGGATGTGAGGGCCTGTCCGACGGACTACCAACCGTGAGCCATAGAACAGACGAGGTCCAATTAGTTTGAATGGAGAATGACTGCTAGGGTTGATGAGAAGATCTTGAGTGATCTGAGTTAACTTAGGATCAGTTTGGATAGCTGCTTCCAAGGAATCCATTCCAGCAAAATAACCAACCGATAATGCAGTTAATTCCGCGTCATTGGGCCTCCGAGATAAAGCATCTGCGGCCTTGTTATCACTGCCAGGTTTGTAAACAACAGAAAACCTCAAACCCATTAACTTAGCAGCCCATTTTTACTGCTCTTCCACCCACAACTTTTGGTCATTCAAAAACAACAAATTCTTCTGATCTGTTTTCACAATAAAGTGTCTGCCCAGCAAGTAGTGTCGCCATTTTTGGATAGCAAAGACCATCGCCATCAATTCCCTTTCATAGACGGATCGGAGCTGTGCTCTGGGAGACAGGGCTTGACTCAAATAAGCTAATGGTTTGCCCTCTTGCATCAACACTGTGCCCATACCCACGCCAGATGCATCAGTTTCTAAAATAAAGGGCTTTGTAAAATAGGGTAGAGCAAGGACTGGAGTAGATGTTAAAGTAGATTTCAGATTATCAAAAGCCTGTTGAGCTTCAGCTGACCAAACAAATTGATCCTTACACAGTAAGTTTGTTAGAGGCTTCGCGATGGTACCATAACCCCGAACAAACCTCCTATAATATCCAGACAATCCCAGAAAGCCCCTCAAACTCGTCACATCCTTCGGAGGAGGCCAATTAGATATACTCTGTATTTTTGATGGGTCTACAAAAATCCCTGCTGAACTGATAATGTGCCCCAAATAGGCAATACTATGCTGTCCAAAGGAACATTTCTTCCTATTTGCAACCAGTTGATGATTAGTTAAAACAGTGAACACAACCCTCAGATGCTCTAGATGATCTTCCAAAACTTTACTGTATATCAAAATATCGTCAAAAAATACGAGGACAAACTTCCGAAGATAGGGTTGAAAGATCTCATTCATCAAAGATTGAAATGTGGCTAGGGCGTTCGTAAGGCCAAATGGCATGACGAGGAATCATAATGGCCTTCGTGAGTGCGAAAGGCTGTTTTAGGAATATCCTCGTCCTTAACACGTATTTGGTGATAGCCAGATTTTATATCGATTTTAGAAAACCACGTAGCACCCCCTAATTCATCGAAAATCTCATCAATACATGGAATGGGGAATTTGTCCGGAACAGTTATGTGATTAAGAGCCCTATAGTCCACACATAACCTCCAGCCACCATCCTTCTTCTTTACCAACAAAATAGGGCTTGAAAAGGGACTGACACTGGGTCTAATCACTCCAGAAGCAAGCAACTCGTGGACTATCTTTTCAATCTCATTTTTTTGATAATAAGGGTATCTATAAGGACGCAAATTGGGTGGAGTACTGCCAAGTTTTAATTGAATGGCATGATCAACTCTACGGGTAGGGGGTAATTGAGTTGTAGGTTGAAATACCTGACAGAATTCTGATAACAATGTTTGGAAGGGTTGGAGTAGAGGTGATTCCAGTTCCTCCATAGTTTGCATGTGGCAGAATTCGACTAAGCAACCCTGGCCTTCTTTTTGCACCGTCTTCATAAGGGACTTAAAGGAAACCATCGTCTTATGTAAGGAAGGATCACCCCATAATTGAATCTGTTCGTCATTGACTTTGAACTTCATGGTATGCCTTCGCCAATCAGTGGTTGTTTCCCCTAGAGTTTCCAGCCATGCAATCCCCAGAATTACATCAGCACTGCTCATCTCAAAAGGGAAGAAATTTTGTGCAATGCGAAAGCCTTGGATCTGCAAACAGACATGCCTACACTCACCAGAGCTCTCGACCTTACACCCATCTCCAAGCTTGACTCCAAAAGGTTTGGTCGAACTTACCGGTAACTATAACTCATCCACTATCCCCCGACGGATGAAATTATGGGATGCACCACTATCAATCAAGACAATTACCGATTGACCTGAAATTTCTCGTCGCAGCTTCAAGGTCTGCGGTCCACTGATGCCCATCACAGAGCTGATAGATAATTCTCTGGTGATTCACTATACTGCACAACATCGTTCGCTGCTTCATACATCTCCATATTTTGAGCAACAAGCTCTTCTTCCTCCTGTCGTAATTCCTCTGATTGATCATCATCACAAAGTAAAATGTGGAATTGCTTTTCTCCACACCTATGGCCTTGATAATATTTCCCGTCGCATTTGAAACAAATTCCTCTCTCTTTCTTTTTCTGAATTTCGTTTGCTGTCATGCGTCGATAAGGGAACGTAAAGTCCCGACGAGGTGGTTGTCTATCGTCGAAAAAGGAATTGGAGGGCCGGTAAGTGTCTGTCGACTTTGTTTGTGGAATGGTGAAAGAGCGTTGGTGGTGAAAGGTTGGCAAAGGCAGCCGGCTGTCTTTGGTTCCGCGTGATTTAGGGTTCCAAGGGAGAGCAGCCAATTTGGAGTTAAATTGAGTGTTTAATGGTTTGGGTTGGGTCGGGTTCAATTTAGGCCCAAGATCCGAAAATAATTTCATGGGTCTGGCTGGATGGCTAGGTTCATTAGTAATGACCCAATTCTTTTCTTCAATTTTCTGGGCTAACTCCATTAATTCAAGAATGGATGTAGTTTGTACCAGTTGTAATTCGGCCCGGATATTAGGCTTAAGACCATTGATGAAGGCTGCAGTCAAAACTTCAGCGTCATCCACCTTAAAAATTGACGATATTGCTTCAAACTGGAGAACAAATTCTGCTACTGTACTAGTTTGCTGCAACGACAACAGCACCTCCAATGGTCGAATCACCTGAGACCCACCAAATCTTCGAATTAAAGCTTTCTTGAATTCTGTCCATGTCAAAATCAGAGACTAGTTCTCGCTCCATTGATACCAACTAAGAGCGCTGCCTTCCATACAAATTGCCACCGCCGATAATCTTCCCACCTCATCTATGCCATTGAGGTTAAAGTACCTCTCCACTCAAAAAATCCACCCATACGGGTCTTTGCTGACGAAGATCGGCAGCTCCAGCTTACGATGTATCATCTCAGTTCGTCCTCCGTTGACGAAAGGTTCTCCCATTTGCGTCGTGTGTAGTGGTGGTGAGTCAGAAATTTTCTCTTCATGTTCTGTGACCTTTATACCTAAAGATTCACCTTCTTCAGATTTCTTTCCCAACGATTTCTGAATATCCCTTATACACGAAAACAAAGTTCCCAAATCATCTGTTAACCTTTCAAATCGCTCATCAATTTTTTTCTCCATCGAACTCACCTTTCCTTAAACTCCATTAATGTCATTTAAGAACCTGGACATCTCCTTTTCAATGTTCTCCACCCTTGAATCCATTCTCGTCAAAACCATTCCCAGATGAACTGCTCTGATACCAATTTTTAGAATCCAAGTGATCCTAACTTCACAATAATTTCTATAGTAAATCTGTAAACAAACTATGAAAGGAAATAGAACAATTAGATAGGTAGAAGAAGAATTGCATTAAAAACAACTAGCTTCGAGGGCTAGAACCTCCATAACACTTGTCTACTGATTTTTCATATGTTCCTCCTTACTGCCACCACTACATTATTTATTCTATTCTTCTAACTAATTTTCTAATTGATTCTTCCAGCTCACTATCATCTAGCTCACTATCTCACTGTCACTCTCCCTTACTTAATTTACCCATTTAGTTATTCCGTTACAGCTCCTCTCATATTACCCTTCTGCCCTTTTCCCTTCCTTCTATAGTACTGAATTATGGGCCTAGCTCTATCACCTTCCCATGGTAGTTGTGCAAAAATATGTTTTGATATTCTGCATAGTGATGTTTGGGGTATCACACTGATAACTCATGCGTGATATAAATATTTTGTGACATTTATTGATGACTTCAATCTTTATACTTGGATATATTTTCTTCAATCTAAATCTCAGGTCTTTTCCGTTTTCAAGACCTTTGTGGCTAATGTTGAAAATCAATCTTCTACCAAAATTAAGGTTTTTAGATCTGATTCTGGTGGGGAATATATGTGTCACGAGTTCTTCAACAGAAGGGTATTGTCTCTCAACGCTCCTGTCCTTATACTCCACAACAAAATGGTATCGCAGAATGTAAGAATCATCATCTCTTGGATGTTGTTCGCTTGTTATTGCTTGAAACCTCTACAACTTCAAAGTTTTGGGCTGAGGCTTTGTCTATGGCAGTTTATTTGATTAATAGACTGCCATCTCCAGTCTTGAATTTTGAGTCTCCTTATTTTTCCATACATCATTTGCATTCTATCTAGATTTGCACACTTTTGGATCAGTTTGTTTTGTCCATTTGCCCCCTTCTGAATGTCACAAACTCTCTGCTCGGTTTGCTATGTTTGCTATGATCCATGCTCTAAAAAATTTTGTATTTCTCGTAATGTTGTTTTCTTATGCCTCTTTCCTACTCATGTTGGATCATTATTTGAACTAAGTATCCTTGTTTTAATAATTTGCCTCTTGAGCGGTTCAAACCTGGAATTAGGTGTGAAAGACGTTGACCAACCTTGCCACATCCTGACACTGACCTATCACTTGAGACTATTCCGACACTTCATCCTAACAAGGAGCTTTCATAGGAGATGATCCCAATTACAACTTCCGAGACTACTACACCTTCTGAGTCTTTTGTGCTAGGTCCTAGATGCTCTACCAGAGTTTCTCATCCTCCAGATCGGTACGGCTTTCGACATACTTCTTTTACTGGTACTTTGACTACCATTTCTATTCCTACATGTTATTCAAAAGCGGTTCAACATGAGTGTTGGCAAAAGGCTATGGATGAGGAACTATGAGCATTGCAAGAAAATTATACACAGGATATTGTCCCTTGTCCTTCCAATGTCAAGGCAATCAGTTGTAACTAGGTATATCCAATAAACTCTGTTCTAATGGGACTCTGGATCGTAATCAGGCTCGATTGGTTGCACTGGGTAACCAACAACAGTATGACATGGACTATGAGGAGACATCTTCTCCAGTAGTCAAAATAACTACAATACATACTCTCCTTTCTATTGTAGCTTCCCAAGGATGGTCACTTCGTCAGATAGATGTAAAAAATGTCTTTCTTGATGGTGATCTTAAGGAAGATATTTATATGGTCCCTCTACCAAGTTTTTCCACATCTTTTTCACACATGTGCAAGTTAAAGCGATTTCGCGAAGGCTTGAAAAAAGCTCCCAGGGCATGGTTTGAAAATTTTTAAGTCTCTTCAATTCTCTTTTGTGCAAAGTCAATATGACTCTTCTTTGTTTCTTCACAAAAATCCTTAGGGCATTGTTCTCGTCCTGCTTTATGTGGATGATATCATCTTTACTGGGACAGACAATTCTTTAATCACTCTTTTTCAACAAATTCAGAATTCATTTCATATAAAATATCTTAGTATTCTTACGTATTTTCTAGGTTTGGAATTACTTACGGACTCTTCTACTATATTCTTAAATCAACACAAATAAGCCTAAGATTTGATTACCTTGGCTAGTGTTATGAATTGTATGATTGTATGTGAGCTGTGAGAGATGTGTACGTGAGCTATGAGGGATGGTGTGAGCAGGTTAGTGATGGGGTGAGCAGAGCAGAATTATAGGAGAGAGAGAGAGATAGCATGTATATATATATATATATATATATGTGTGTATGTATACACATGTGTGTATATACACGTGTGTACATGTATACACGTGTGTACACGTGTACATGTATACACGTGTGTATATATACACGTGTATACACGTATACACACGTACGTGTGTACACATGTATATATATATATATATATGTATATGTATATTGTAGTATGAATAAAAAGCAAGATACACGCTTTTATCCAGTAACATGGTATCAGAGCAAGGTCCTCCCTTCTAGTTTGATGCTCCTTGGCTCTTCCGGCAAGTTCTGGTCGGAGTCTTATTTTTTGGTAGTTTTTCGATGGTGTTCCGATCGTTTTCTGGTGATTGAAACTTTGTTTCCGACAATCCCAGAGCCACTATTTGGTGCTCTGCCCTGTATCCTACTCAAAGTGGAGTACTGTCTCGTTTGTCTTTGATTTTCCGGCATGTTCGGGTCGGCGTTGTTCTTTCCGGCAAGATTTCGATAGGTTTCTGGTGGATTTCCGGTGACCAGAGGTAGTTTCGGAGTATATTTCTGCCGATCAACCCAGTGCCACTTAAATCGGAGAAGGCTGCAACTATTTCCAGCGGGACTGTTTCAAACCTCTCGTTTCCGACAGCTTGCGGCGATCGCCTCGTGTCTTCCGACGATGTTGCCATCCTTGTCAGTGGATCCAGATCTCCACGCTGAGTAGGAATCCGGTCTCCTCTCCGTGATCCACCGCTGGGAAGGCCTTTGTCCAAGGCTTTCTCTCCCCACCACCGTGGCTGATCCCTGCCGCTGTTCGTTGTTGACACCGGTACCTGGGTTATGACCAGCTAAATGCGACGAAGTTAACTGCAACGTCAGTTTCCGGCGTTTGTCGTTGGAGCGCCGGCGTGAGCACAACACAGCCCGCCTCCACCATTTTCTGATCTCCTGCGTGTCGCCGATTAGAGCATCACCGCCGGCGAGTCTGCAACCACCAGCTCCTGCCGACTCAGGTGGGAGCTTCGGCCTGTCTCGCTTGGCCTTGACTGCCTGCCTGCTCGATTTTCCGGCTAGCTTGGTATTGCTGCTGGTGACCTCTGATTGTGGTATGAGCTTGACGTATTTTTCAAATGCAAAAAATAGTGAATCTGCCCTCATTTCTAGCAGTGGTCTGAGGTGTAAAGCTGGTTCAGAGGCGTGTCTGGTGCTACGAGTCTGTGGCATGCAGTCTGTTTTTTTTTTCTTTCTGTGATTGTTGAATTGGTGTGTTGTCTGCTATTAGTTTTTTGTTTGGGTTCAGGTGTTCCATTATGGATTCCAATGATAACAAAGTAGTAACAGAAATAATGGTTAACTCTTCGTCCAAGATCACGGATCAGAAATTAATGGGTAGTCGAAATTATTCTCAATGACGAAGGATTGTTCGACGATATGTGTTAAGTTTAGACATGGGAGATCATTTGACTGAAGATCTCCCCACTAAATCAGACACTAATCCCGTCACTCAAAAAAAGTGGTTAATGGAGGATGATAAACTATTTAATCTGATCCAAAACACTCTTGATTCATCAGTAGATGCTGTTATTACTCATTGTGATACGGTGAAGGAGTTATGGGATTACTTAGAATTTTTGTATGCTAGTAAGCAAAACATCTCTCATGTTCATGAGTTGTTACTTAAAATTTATCGTGTTGAACAAAAGGGGCGTACATTATTTCAATACTATACTGAGGTCAAACAAGTTTTTGAGGAAAAATGAGTTATGTTCCCTACTACCACTGATGTTCAACAAAGGCAACAACAAGAAGAGCAAATTGTTGTTCAATGCTTTCTTGCTGGTTTGGGCCCTGAATACGATATAGCTCGTACTCAGCTACTCACCAATGAATTCCTTCCTTCTTTGAGTGATCTCTATGCTCGCCTTCTTCGAGTATGCAAGGACAGCGACAAAGCTCCAGATGTTATTCCAAGTGAAATAGTCGCTCTTGTCGGCACTATCTCTAAAGGTAATTATACTCTTAATGTTGTTTTTCCTACAAGTGGGTCTAGTAATTCTACTAAAGGTGCATGTTGTTGCTATCATTGTGGAAAGGAAGGACATGTGAAGAAGAATTGTTGGGAGTTACGTGGGAAACCTCCACAAGCCTCAGGATTACTTAGTCCACCACCTCCTATGAGAAAATTTGCTCATGCGGCTACTCAAGATCTTCCGGCTTAGATTACTATTTTTACAGATGAATATGCCGCTTGATTCAGTCCTCTGCTTTCCAACCAAGTTCTTCAACTACTGCCTATGCTTCCCAACAACCTGTCACATTCGTGTTCTACCCAGGTAACCATGTCACTTGTCTGTCCACCTCTTCTCGTAATTGGGTCATTGATTCTGGTGCTACTGATCATATAACGGGCAATATAGGTATACTTTCATCTTGTCATAATTCCTCTGAGTTACCTAGTATCACCTTAGCTAACGGCTCTACAACATCGGTAGTAGGGTATGATACTGCCAATCCCACAGAAATGCTTGTTTTATCTTCTGTTTTCTGTCTCCCATAATTTTCCTTTAATCTGTTGTCAGTCAGTCAAATTATTAAAAATCTTAATTGTGGAGTTTTCTTCTTTCCTAACTATTATCTTTTTCAGGATCTTGGGACGAAGCAGATTATTGGTAGAGGTCGGGAGGCTAATGGCTTGTATGTCCTTGACTCCATCCA
>JANKKB010028296.1:3971-14040 GCA_026225775.1 Bursera palmeri | reverse complement strand
GAAACAGCTAGGAAGAGAACAAATGAATGGGGAACCTTCCAAGAGTGAACAAACCAAATCAAAGTGACCCACACCTAAATTCAGTTTTTTGAAAAATTCTAATGGCTAAAAACAAGTGCATATATATCATTGCAAATATCATTCTAAATCATATGTTCCCAAGAGGGTATATAACTTGGACATTCCAGCAGTGACTGTCTGTTTCGTGCCAGAAAATCTCAAATGCGTGGTTCAAATCTTATGGAAATTGACATGCTTGACAAACAAATTATGTGAAGCAACTGCAATTTGCAGAAACAAAGCATGAGCAATTGTCCAGGAAGGTGCAACCTAGATTCAGTAATGTTTCTAAATTATGGTTGATTTGCTTCACGGTGAAGCCACCTATAAGACATTATAGTGCCCACTAGACGTGAGGTTTGATGATTAAAGCAGAAGGTTGCTGGCTAAAACGACCAAAGGCAAAGACATTGGGCAGAACTTTGTCAGAGAATAATAACAGAATATGGTAAAAGCAACTATTGAGAGAATCCTGCCAAATTGACAGGATTTTCAAATTCATTTTAAGAATAGAATAAAAGCAAAATAAAGTAAGGACATGGTTCAGTGCTTTCGAAACTATAACCAAACAATACTATAGTAATTTTTATAAAACATCTATCATCTGTGCAACTGATATGCAGTTTATTACACAAAGATGCAAACTTCAAACATTGTTACAGTTCATGACAATAAATATGAGCTGAAAAGATTTGACATGATTCATGATGGAAAAAGCAAGCAAGAACAATAACCAATACCAGCAGCGAGACTGTTTTCAAGCATATCCATAAAATGCCAAGGCGGATGAGTTTGAGGAAGACTCTTGTTCAGAAAGTGAAAAAGAAATGTAAAATTTAAATTGCAAAAAAAAAAATGCTGGGGAAAGTTTGGTTTTGTGCAGTTTCAACGGTCCTGCAAATAGATCAATCAAAATATAAGTGATTAAAGAATAAAGCACTTAAACTTCTGCAAAAAGTAATATAATTTCGAGCAACCTCTATATATGTAGAATAAAGGTTTCAACTCTACCTACTTCGGTAGAAATGGCAGTTTACAGCTGAGAATCAGGTTGGCTAAAAGAAGTAGTCTATGTCTGCTTTTCTTTCATCCAATCTACAAAATTGTCCAGGACCAATGGCCAAGCAAGATTCGGATCATAATTACTAAAGTCTGGGAAGCTTATCTGTCAAATGATTTAAATGGTCACCACAGGATCCAAAAAATATGAAAGGCCGTAAACACAAGGGCGTGGCTATTAAGCAAAACCAAGTGCCGAGGAGCAAGTAGCATAAGATATGAACCCCCACCTCCTATTCAATTTTCTTTTGTAAGATTACTTCAATGATAATTTAATCACTTTTAAGAAGCATAAAACTGTTATATATACGCCAGAACTAAGAACAGTAGAAAGTAGCAATGCCTTGCAAGCCACTACTTTAACCATACTGTAAGAGAGGACATCCTTGTTGATTTACAATTACAACACCCTTCTCCCCACCAATGGCTCTAAAAGAACCCTCCAAAAGGTGGGGCCCCACAGCTTATCATAATAGTCACACATGCCCACAGAAAATCTGACAGATTGCCACACATCATAGACACTTTCGCCTTGAAAAGGAAATATGTTATTTATAAAGCTTGAGGAATACTTTTGCGAAGCTAAATTCCAAATCAGAGTATAGACAACATTCTTTTCATTGAGATGTGTCTGCATGCATGTGTAAGTCTTGCAGAGAAAGATCTCAATAATATCTGCTATTAAAGATGCATCATGCATGCCACCCTAGTTGTTTATAAGAAAACAGTTAAGCATCATTAAAAGAAACAATAAGTTCCATATACCTCATTACAGAATCGGTAAAAGCCCATCCACTGATCCATGTTTATAACCTTATAATCAGTCTGAACCTGCATTCAGAAGACAAACATAATAAACAATATTTATCATCAGCATCATTATTTTTTCAATTCGACGGATGGGAAGTGTGATGAAGATAAAGAACTTAGACATAAATATTATGCCTATCAAGTCATCCAGATCAGAATAAACACATCAAACTGCATTAAGGTATCAGGAAATCAGCTACTTTTATGCTGGAAAAAGAAAATTTTAAGCCACCAAATCAGCTCCATTTTTCAAAAAATGGCAAAGTTTGAGCATAATAACAATCTATAGGTAAGCTAACAAAGTAGAGCGAAGTTGAACTCATGAAGACTAATATTTTAGTAGCTAAAATTGAAATGAGATCTTCCTTCAAAATAGCATGAAGAGCTGCATTCATATTAACTATATCATATTAAGGAATCCATCACCAAATCAATAACAATTTTGAAGGCATACAATCAAGCAGCTACTCACCTTTAAATACTCAATGAAATAGTCAACCTGCGCACGGTATAGGGATCCTAAAACAAGCTCCAGTAATTCACAGACGCTCTCTATGTCTACACTCTTTTGTTTCTCCTCTGAGAGAAAATTTTGTAGATATATAAAAGCAGCAGAAATAAGAAGAAAAATAAGTAACATCTCAACATCCAATTACATGCAGCAAAAGATCACAATACCTGTCAAGCAATACCGGAATGCATAGGAGTAGAAATCCACAAAGTTGGACGGCCGCTTGACCTTTTAAAGAAGAAAAGAAAATATCAGCACTTCTACAGCATTTTATGCAACACAATAAGGAATCAATCATATAAATGTAACAAGCCAATCAAATTAGAGAGTATTCTGAAAGGAAGGCCCTAAGAATATTCTACCTCCTTCTCCAGCTCTGGTAGGGCCTTCTTTAATTTATTTACAGTGTCAGCCCTCAGGGATTTCAGTCCTCTACGCCACTCCTCCTATAAAAATGAAGATTGAGAGACAATATTTGTAGATAAGGAAGTACCAAACACACCCACACATGTAATTATGCTGATAAAATTAAGAATATGTTGTTCGATGCTCCACAATCTCTAAAATGTAAAATTAGCAAAGCATCAAATAAAGAATATCTCCTAACTTCAAAAAAAAAAATAATAAAATAAAATAAAAAAGGATGATAATGTTCTTTATGCAGTGGACAGGCCTAGGAATGCTGCCAAACAGTAGGCAGATCTCCAAAGAGTCCACTAGCCATTTAGTCATGCACTAATGTACCATCCACATACATGCTTTATAAAGTGCCTCAGTCTCGGATTGGCGATCTTAGACAAAACCCATAAAATGACTTAATCCAATGCAAAGTTAATGGATCTGGATTTATCTCAATTTTGAAAATGTAGAACAGTTAGTCATTTAACCTGACAACCCATTGTGTTCAGATTGAACTGCCAAGCCCAGAATTTACTGTTGATCCACATACAAGTTTTCTTTAATTATTCTACTCTTAATCAATCAGCCAACTATATTGTAGGAATTCTCTATCTCATACCACTAAATGATCCAGTCCAAGAGCTTAACAATCATGTCCACAAACAGAAGGGAAAAACAACAGAAAATTTGATGCTAAAGAAACATGTCAAAGTAGACTCATTGTTGTGGAGTAATAAATCTATAATCATCCGTTGGTGCACTTTAAGAAATTCAAACTACTAAAATGTTTCCCAAAGTCCCATGTCACATAAACTATATAAGGGAAAAGAAATCTAATTTTGCATTAGATTCAAACCCAAACTGTACATGTATACACACCCCGTTGGTTTTTAGTCCAGAAATTGTGAAACCCTCTATTCTTATCTTGTTCAAGCCTATAATAAATAGGAGTTACTAGAATAATGAATTCATACAAATATTCAAACTTCTTTTGTTCTTAAACCAACACAAGTTGATAACAAAAATTGATAACCATTGCTCGAATGTCATTAAAAAAAAAATGCAAATGAGAACATAATTGAAGGATAAAAAATAAAATAAAATTTTCATTCGATTTAGACAAAATAGAAATAAGAATTTGTAAATAAACTTGTGAGTGTCAAAGTGCATATTGAGCAATGTTCCTTACCAGGGTAAAGTAACCCTGCTTTTCAGACTTCATTTTCCTGATACGTGTTACCATCAGTTCTACAATAAGCTTGAGACTAAAAGCTAAAAAGAGAGTTATTAAATGCCTATATATGTAACATACCAAGCCAGCATCAAGATTCTAACATCAGTATGGTTGACTTCCATATCTGAACATAGAGCTTCAATTCCTTCTGGGCTGTTCAAATATTAAATATATAATATCAGAAAGCATTCAAAACTTCAAAAGTTCACTTCACCAAAAAATAAACAAAAAATTGAAAATTAGAATTAAAATTAAAGAACTGAATTCAATTAGGTGGCTAAAAGTTATACCTAAGATACAAACTACTTCTCCTTTTGTAGATTATGCATAATCCATCTCACTTATTATAAAGCATTATTTCTGTGCCTTTCTATCAAACTTCTGTTTTATTTTTATTCACAAATGCTTTCCTATATATCTGAAATGGCTGTGATAACCACAAAATTTCTTCCAAGGGAACAATATTTCCTGCCCTGCTATAGAGCCAGTTCAAGGTATCATCATTAATCACTTACAGTTGAAACCAGAAAATTTTCTTTGAATTTATTATTAAGGCCAAAACAATTTCAGTTGATTTAGAATCTAATTCCCCTCAAGACACCAGCATTAAATTTCAAAGGTTTTTTCACAGAATTTATTTTAATAGCCTGGAAATCCCTCATCCTTTTCCTTGTTTACCGAGTTATTAAATTGGGGGCTACGTCCATAACCCACAAGCTTAGTAGCCTAATAACATGTGAAACATATGTTCCAAGTAGGTGGCTTTAAGGGATTTAAACCCTTAACTTCACTGTGGAGTCAACAGCTTCTTACCACTAAGCTTTTATTTTTTATTTGTTTCACAGAAAATATTGAGAAAAATTGTACAGCTTTCAGCTATAGTCTCTTTTAACCGTCTCTTTTACTAATATATCATAATTCACCATTCAAAGCGTCTAGTTAAGTTCCATTAAGCCTCCTGTTAACATTTTTAACTGGTGATCTTTTGACTATTTTTTAAATGCTATTTCCAACGTAGTTCCCATCTTAATGATTAGACCATTAAATGATCAACCAAAATTCTACATAGATGGCTATTAGAATTCCCAGATGGTCATCTTCCTGCAATCTTAAATTCCTAATCACCTCCCCAGAACAATTTTCACAGATGATTTTAATGCAAATAGCAACGCAATAAATCAAATTTTATATATCAGTGTACTTACTCAATCATACCAGAAGACCTATTTGCATAGGTATGAAACAGGTTATCAATTCGTTCCATCTCTTTCGATGATGCTTTACCTGAGGCTGAACAAAGTCAAATACAATTATGACTGCTAACTATTACTTGTAGTGTAGCTTCAGAAATAAAACACAAACTTAAAATTGAAAGTATCTGCACAAAAAATTTAGCATGTAGTAAAATCTCAGCCTTCCCCAAAGAAAGCATCTAAGCAGCCTTAAGCCAGGATTTTGCTTCAAACATAAATAGTCAGGGTATGACCCAAAAAAAAAAAAAAAATGGTAGCTAACCAAACGCATTCCTTTTCCTTCAAAATCCCACAAAAATGACCATAATCAATGTGGACTTTGAGGTGTTGTTCCTTAACCCACCAATTCTCAGCTATTATACAAAAAGTAGGTTCTCTTCTTTTCCATATGACGAAGTTTACATTGTAGGTAACCTTTTATGCACTTTAAGTGCTATCAGCCACATGATACCAGAGCATGAACTTGTAGAAAAGGAGCTTTGGACCATATAGGAGAGAAAAGGAACACTTCTAAAAGTAAGAGAAATCCAAATTTCTAAGAACACAAAAGTCAAGCTGGAAGTTTACAGTTTCTAACTGGTTCAATTCTTGTCTTTCAGTAAGCAAGAATTGGCAAGCAAGCAAGCACAATCAAAATGTGCCACATTCTTTAAAAAGAAATTAAATTTCTAATTAAATTTTATCATATGCTTTCATGCATTGAAGATGAAAAATTAAACTTCAAAAGATGCACGGAAACCTTTAAAGTTGTTCTTTTTTTTTTTTTTTTGGAACCACAAAGAAAGAAGAAGCGGTTTTTTAATGAAAAATTTAAATTCAGTTCAATAAATAATATTTTCCTGTGTTGTTAATTTCTAAATTTTATAACTTGAGAGTTCCTTCTTTCAGTTCCAAACAGGTACGAACTCTCCAAAAGTAAAAAACTCTCATCAATGCAGCAATTAAAACCTGTTCATTCAGCACAAAACTCTCAAAGCAAAAACACCACAACAAAATACTGATACTTTGATGGTAGCCTGAATTAATATCGTATAAAAATAAACAAACATCGACGGCCGAAATCGAAAACAGCCAGATAACACCAAAGAATTAAGCAATCTGCTTATGTAATCACTTACTAAAAGAATTTCACAACAAGCATAATGCAATATACTTTTTTGAGAAATTCAAAAGAGCTGGGTTTGAGCTCTGAATTTCAAATACATGACAACAGAACAATAATCATCATGATCAAATTCAACAAAATCGATAGAAACAAAAGAAAAAAAAAAAAGAAAAAAAGAAAGCCTTAAAAACAGATAATTGAATCGGTAAAAGAAATAGATCGAACGAGAAAGCGAAATCTGAAAGAGAGAAGAGAGGAGAACCAGAGCGAAAGAGATCGGGAGATTCGGTAGAATTATTTTGACCCGTTTTCCTCGATGCAGAACGACGCATCTTCATCAACAACATTATCAAATTAACCAGATTTTCATAAACAAATAATGAAAGGGAAAGCGAAAGCGAAAAGGAAAGGAGAGAGAATCTTCCCCAACAAAAAAGAAAAAAAATATTTATATATGTAACAAAAAAATTAAGACGTAAAATAGGGGATTGGAAGGGAACCTCGGAAGAGCGAACGAAGAAGCTTCGTCGCTCGAAAAAAGTTCGATGACGCTCGAGCTAGCGCCAATTTCTATAGAAGAGTGAGCCTTTTATTATTATTACTTTTTTTAATTAATTATTACAGAATTGAAGTGTGAGAGAGAGAGAGTTGTGATTGGTTGGTTTGTTTTTAATTTGCGCTTGTTTTTTTTGTATGTACAACGAAGTCCACGGAATGCTTTTGACGTGTGAAACTTCTATTCGTCAGGTTACTATGGTCTCTATTTGTTTTTAAATAATATTAATAATTAGATATGTAAATTCATTTATTATGATTAAATTTGTTGTCAAACAGGAGTTATAGTACAACTTTGGAGTCCCACTTCCACCGTCCCACGATCACATTAGAGATCATCCCATTACCATTAGATTTTTTTTGAGATATTTACTCTAAACCTCAGATTAATTTTAAACCCATTTTTATACTAAATTAATATTTAATCTCTAAAAATTAATATTTATTTTAAAAAAATTTAAAAAATAAATATTAATTTTTAAAAAATAAGTATTAGTTTAATATAAGAATTGACTTAAGTATTTTCTCAAAATTTATCTAAAGGACCAGAGAAAATACTTTAATTTTTTTCTTTTTTGTTATCATGTATGATATGCTAAAAGTTTTTATTTGATTTTTAATAATTTTAATAAATTACTGATTTTAACTTAGGAATTATAAATTTCTTATGAGATTAATTATCTATTTAATAGTTTTTTATTAGATTTTTTTCTAATGAAAATCTAGATTTGACAGTATAATAAATATTATTAAATATATTCAATTTTATTATTTCAATAAAAAATATCTTTTTTATATTTTCATCTATTTTTTCTCCTTTTTTTTAAAATCATTTCCATCATTCTCTTCTATGATTTCCCTATTTCTTTAATTGTTATTTGAGAATCTCGTCTCTCACCAGCTTGTTTTTGCATAAGCAATGCTGCATCCCTTTTAATTTTAAATTGGAATTTTTTTTCTTTTTAATTTTTGAAAGCATATAAAAAATAATTCAAGACTTGAAAAGAAATTTTAAGATACAACATTTAAAACTAATCTAAGCTTTAAACTTTTTTGTTTTCTTTATTGAAACATGAATGTTCAGGCTAACTTATACGTACTTTAACTAATCCCACAATTATTTTATACATTCTTAATTTTGAATATTAAAAATATTAAAAAATGAACCACATTTTTTATATTATGTCTTGATTTAATTTAATTTTTTTTTAAAAATTAGCCAACGAAGCAAACAGGATCCAGCTACTGAAAATAATAAAAATAAGAAGTTGTACAGATATGGACGCACAGCAATAGTAAAAATAAACTTGTTTTTGTTTGCTTTGTTTGTTTTTTTCTGTCAGAGATGCAGAAAGCTTCCCATCTCTGCTGTGACGCCTAGTTTTTCATTGAATATAAGTATCCATCTCTGCTTTGATGGATAGTTTTTCACTAATACAAGTATGCAATATTGGAAGTGACTACAAGAACAAACTTTACAATAAAAATGCTCAAAATTTCAATACCACACATTTGAACTGAAATCATAATCCAACGATTATGGGGTAAAAGCTAAGAAGCCATTTCTGAAAGATAACATGTAAAAAGTGATACCGCATCCTGTAAATGATTTGAGCGATAGTCTTCAGGGATCGGAGCATTAAAGATGGTGTCGAAGCAGGTGAGCTGAGCATCTCGAGTTGGAGCCTCATTGATACGCGATAGAAGCAACTCAGATAGCTCCTCTGCCATCTTTGAATATGCTACCCTGCAATGTAAATTTGTACAGCGTGTTATCTTACTGGCTGGTATTAGCAGAAAGGGCTCAATTGCCTTGAACAGTCCTATTTTTAAATTGTTCCTTTCGATAACTGATCATCTAACCAAAAAACTAGTAAACATGTAGTGCAGGAAAATACTTGTGGGCAAGTTAATAATTTCTTTAGTAAGCCGGTTAGAACCTGAAGAACTAACTTTTGGACAAACTGAAAAGTTTTATGATGTTCCAAAAAGGTGAAGGATGCAAAAATTCTAAATCAGGTTTGGATAACACCAACGTTTAACAAACCACACAAAGATTCAGGTTGAGGAAATGAAATGGCTCAGATGGCAGACATCTGTTACTTTCCTAGATAGCAGAGAAGACCACAATAGCAGAGGTAATATTCCTATTTCACATTAATAAAATCACTAAGTAAATGTCTTATTGAAAAAATATCAGTTATGTAGGTGTATATCCACAAGATAATATAACAGGAGTTAGTTGAGCTTGAGACTGAATATTATTTCATCATAAAGTGTAAAGAAGCAAGTATTTGTATTTAAAATAACTTTAGCCATGGGATTAGCGCAAATACCTTGCCTCAACGGGTAATCTACTACCCCAAACTGCCAATGACTCGTTCAAACAATCAAGGAAGTGCTTACAAGCAGCATTTTTGCTCTCAATAGACTCCTGCAAAAAGCAATATTTTCTTATAAGCTCAATAGAAAAAGTATAGATACGTAATGACTATAATTAACATTCAACATCCATAAATTTGAATCAACAGCATGAGACTTCTACTCTCTATCATATTTTACAAAGACTCCTCTGTCTGCCAATAATAAATGGCACCACTGTTATTCAAGCCTATCCTTTATGTTTAAGGTTGGCAAAAAATAAAAAGAATAAAATCCTTATACCAGCATTGAAAAATATTTCTTTCCATTAATAAGCTTGAATTTATTAATTACTGAAATTTGTATTCATCAAGCGACAACCCAATGCCTATCTGGAGGCTCATCAGTTTTTTGTAATAGTAATTTGAAATTCTGGTCAAACAAGGAAAAAAGAAAACCAAAGTTCATGAGTAACTGCAATAACTTAGAAATCATGATGCCATGCATATACAAATAGTTTTGGAGATTTCAAGTCCAAATTCAACAGATGAGGCCAGGCCATGCCAACTGTTCTTCAATCTGAGTTCAGATTGAGTTTAAAACATGCAGGAGCTCAAATTCAAAACGGAAAGAAACTGCAGAGTAAAGGAGGTTGAGCTGTGAAACTAATGCATTCGGCAGTGACTCATATAAATATTGATAATCAGGAGACAAGACATAAC
>JANKKB010028295.1:0-10492 GCA_026225775.1 Bursera palmeri | reverse complement strand
TGAAATATTCACCAAATCCGGAAAATATTATTCTCCAAATCTAGAAAATATTTCAACAAAGTCATATTATTTTTTTACTCTGTAGAAACCAAGAATTGTGTTGACAATCCACAACATGGAGCATTATGGGGAGTGCAGGTAAGTCTAATTCATGTTTGCACTTTCTTTCTTTTCTACTCACTATTACATCTTTTAGTCTTGTCATAATGTGACTAGGATTTCTAAAATCCAGGAAATTAGAAATTAAACATAATCTAATTCAGTTGCTGACCTAATAAAGACCTGATTATCGAAGTTAGAGTTTAATCAAATTGTCAAAATACTCTATTCTGCTGAAATTGCAGAAATTACAGTTTACCCAGTTCATTCTCAATAATAGACTCATAGTTGACATTTAGCACTATTTAATAAAGATTAGAGATTGTTGCTGGTGTTCATTTTGTAGTTTGGATGTGAGAAATATAAATTTAGTATTGAAACATTCTATTGACATCTCTAAAGTTTTTCAACCTCTTTGCTTATCATATTTCATGCTCTTATATCTGCAGAAAAGAGCAACTCAGTAAATGTGGCCTTGATGGATCTATATATGCTGTTGAGGAAAAGGTGAGCTTTTCATGGTATGTTATATGTTTGTTTTAAAATTTTAATTTTGCAACTGCATGAAGTGGTAGATATATAGTGTAAGCATTTTGAAAAGGAAACTCACAGATCATGCAAACTAAGTTGTAATTGTTTATTACAATGACCTTTGGCATTGTCATGAACTCATGGATCATAAGGTGTCTGGCCAATGACTTTTTGAAAAGAATGAATGGTTTATATGAATACATTACCTGATAAGAAGATGTATGTTTCTTTGGGATTTATTCTTTCTCTTAAGCATAACTCATGTATCTGTCTGCTTCAACTCCAATATACTCAATTAAACAGCTAAAACTTCTAGATTTCCTTATCTGTTAACTTTACAGGCTGTTGATGATAGAACTATTGGCCATAATCCTGAGAGATTGAGCCTATTGAAAGGTGGAATTGTGTATAGCAATGCAGTGGTGTAAGTGGTCTACCAATTCATGGGCTTGTGGATATTTATTTCCCTATGCTGTTCTTTTTCTCAAATTTGCACATGCATGTGCAGAAATGCACACACACAGACCAACTTTCGCTTTTCTTAGTTTGCACCTGAATTTAATTCATAAAATCATGTTTCATTTTCGAGTAAAAGAGGGAAGCATGATACATTATGAAAGCTTTCCGTTACATTCGAAGAACTATGAAATCTCAAATGTATTATTATGGTGGATGAAAGACTAAAATGTTTATTTCAGAAATATTTTTCCTGCCTTTTTTTTTTTGGGTCCCCTAGCAATGATTTGATATTTCAAGTCACTTCATAGTTGTTATTTATAAACGTATGCGCTATAAAATTAAAACACCAGTAGAGTGGACTTATTATTTTATGGTGGAAAAAAATGTTATAATCTCATAGTATATAACTTTTTTCTGATTAAAAAAAAAAAAAGAAACGGTATTAAAGAGGAAGAAGAGCTACAAAGTTGATCAAGTGTCCGCATATATGTATTTATGTAATATTTGAAACTTCCTTCAATATAACATAACATGGCACACAAACACATTGCTTAAACATTGAAACTTCATTGTTATGAGTTGGAACACAATATGTTATGAGCTGTGAACACAATCTTAGAGATTATGTGAGTTGTTAGCAGAATTATAGGAGATAATTATAGGAGTGATTTGAGGAGTGAGTGATTAGCTTCCTAACGGAGACATTGATCTCGCGTATATATATATATGTACTGTGTTTTTATTTAATATACAAAAAAATGAGATGAAGTTATTCAACATGGTATCAGAGCGGGTATTGTAGTCCTAGCTTTTCTGGTGTGTCTTCTCTTTATTCTTTGATGATTCCTGGTTGGAGTCTTGATTTTTCAGTGGTATCTCAGTGGTTTCCGATGACTAGAGTTCTTTTTCGGCAATCCCAGAGCCGCTGTTCGCCAATCTGTCCAGTGCCATTCTCTCCAGAGAGACACTGCAAGATCCAACGCATTTCTGTCAAAGTTTCTCTTTTTCCGACGAGTTTTTGGCGATCGTCCCTTGTCCTCCAGTGGTGCTGCCATCCCGGCTCGTGGATCCAGAATCGCCTAGGCGTCACGATTCTTGATCTGGTACCGGAATCTTCAGCCGTGGCCTACATCACCAGCTATCTGCGCTTGAACAACGGCCTACGCATTTTTTCGACGGCCATTTTCCGACGACACTGTCATCCCTACAATGAATCCTGAATCACCCAGTCGTCACGATTCTCGATCTGGTCCCGGAGTCGTCAGCTGTAACCTGTATCTCAGACAATCGGTGCTTGAAAGGATCTCCTACGCATATTTTTCGGTGACAGTTTTTCGGCGAGTTTGGTGTTGCTGCCAGTGACCTCTGCTTCACTCGGCTGAGACGATAGTGGATCTACTCTTAGTTTCTATTGTTGTGGTCTATGTTGTAGAGTTGGTTCAGAGGTAGTATTAACAGAAGCGTCTCTGGTGCTGCTGCGTATCTCTGGTGTGCTGTCTGGTATGTATTTACTGTGATTGTTGAACTGTTGGTTATTAGCTTCTGTTTGGGTGCTCAATTATGGCTACTGGTGATAATAAAATGGTAACAGAAATAATGGTTAATTCCTCGTCTAAGATTACTGATCGAAAATTAACGGGTAGTCAAAATTATATTCAATGGCAGAGGATTGTTTGGCGATATGTGTCAAGTTTAGATATGGGAGATCATTTGACTGATGATCCCCCAACTAAATCAGACACCATTCTCGCAATTCGGAAAAAATGGTTAATAGAAGATGATAAGTTATTTAATCTGATTCAGAATACTCTTGATCTGTCAGTAGATGCTGTTATTACTCATTGTGATATTGTGAAAGAATTATGGGATTATCTTGAATTTCTATATGCTAGTAAGCAATATGTCTCCCGTGTTCATGAGCTATTACTACAAGTCTATCGCGCGGAGCAAAAAGGGCGTACTTTGTTTTAATATTATACTGCGGTTAAACAAGCTTTTGAAGAAAAACAGACAATGTTTCTCATTACAAGTGATATACAACAAATGTAAAAATAGGAAGAGCATATTATTGTCCAATGTTTCCTTGCTGGTTTGGGCCCCGAATATGACATAGCTTGTACTCAATTACTCACCAATGAATCTCTCCCTTCATTGTGTGATCTCTATGCCTGTCTTCTTCGAGTATGGTGACAAAGCTCCGGATGTCATTCCAAGTGAAACGGTCGCTCTTGCTGGCACTACTTCTAAAGGTAATTACAGTCGTAGTGGGGGCTCATCTACTGGTAGTTCTGGTACTTAGACTAAAGGTCCACGTCGCTGTTTTCATTGTGGCAAGGAAAGCCATGTGAAGAAAACTTGTTGGGAGTTACATGGAAAACCTTCACATTTCTCAGGATTGCTTGGTCCACCTCCAATGAGAAAGTTTGCTCATGCGGCCACTTAGGATCTTCCGACTCAAATTACTATTTCTACCGATGAATATGCTCGCTTGATCCAGTCATCTGCTTCCCAACCAAGTCCTTCAACTACTGCCTATGCTTCCCAACAATCTGTCATATCTTTGTCCCAAACAAGTAACCATGTCGCTTGTCTGTCCGGCTCAATTTTTCTTTCCCTGCATCAGATTTTGAAATAGATAGAGACAAAGATGAAGGTTGAGTGGGAAGTAGAGGTGATTGAATGTCAAAAATGTTCCAAAACTAATCTTCCACTCCAAATCTCTCCCCCTGAAGAGAAGTTTGGGGAAATAAATAATGATCTTCAAAAAAAGTAACATCCATACTCACATAAAACCGATTAGTGAGAGGATCAAAACATTTGTAGCCCTTTTGTTATGGTGAATAACTAAGAAAGACACATTTTGTGGCACGGGGATCAAGTTTGCTACGCTGATGTTTATGGATGTGAACAAAGACCACACAACCAAATACTAGAATGGGCAAATGACTCGAGAATCGAGCATGTGGATAAGTGAATAAGAGTAGATTAAGGGGGGTTTTAAACTGACAAATACGAGAACGCATCCGATTAATCAAATAAGATGCGGTGAGAATAGCTTCCCCATAGAAGTGTTTAGGAACATTAGTAGTAAACATAAAGGCTCGGGCAACATCCAATAAGTGTATTTTTTCGTTCAACCACCCCATTTTGTTGAGGAGTATGGACACAAGAGGTTTGGTGCAAAATCCCTTTTTCCATGAGATAGGTGCCTAGAATGGAATTATAAAATTCTTTCCCATTATTAGTGCAGAGAATTTTTATTTTGGTTTGAAATTGGGTTTGAGTTATAGTGTAAAATCGCTAAAAAACTACTATAGTCTCGGATTTTTCTTTCAAGAGATATATCCAACAGACTCTATTATAATCATCAATGAAGGTAATAAATCATCTTATTCTTGTAACACTTTTTTCTCAAGATGGCCCCCAAATGTCACTGAATAAGGGTGAAAGGTTGTGATGGCATGTAGGGTTGTGAAGGAAATGAGGCACGATGATGTTTAGCAAGTTGACATATCTCACATTTGAAATTAGAAACAATTTTATTGCTAAAGAGAGAAGGAAACAATTTCTGCAAGTACAAGAAATTAGGATGACTAAGTTTATAATGCCATAACATTATTTCATCTCTAACAGAGAAAGAAAATAAACTGTCTGAAATATGAGATTATCTAACCAAGGATGTTGCACCTTCAAAGTAATAGAGCTGATCAACTTTGTTAGCATTGCCAATCATCTTTCCCGAGTACATGTCCTGGATTTCACAATGAGAAGGAAAAAATTTAGCAACATAATTGGAATCCTTAGTAAGTTTGCTAATGGAGAGAAGATTGCAAGATAAATTAGGAGCATGTAACACAGAGTGCAAGGTTAAAGTTTTTGAAAGAATAATAGAACCTATTCCTACAACTGGAGATAAAGAACCATCTGCAATTCGAACCTTGAGGTTACCAGGACAAGGAGATAAGAAGAAAATGAATGTGGAAGACTAGTCATATGATCATTGGCCCTTGAATCTACTATCCAAAGAACCTGATGAGACATACTATAAACAGCAGAAGAAAGTATACTTGTTTGAGCAATAACGGTATTGAAAGAATTAGATAGAGTAGATGGATTTAGAAGTTTATACAGGTGCTCTAACTGTTCCTCACTGAAAAAAGGAGGCTCAGGAGTGTCAAAATGAAATGCCATTGAACCAAAGAACAATGAGAAAAAATAGTACCAATAACAGAAGTGACTGATCGAAGCATGAAAAATTTGTCGGAGTGACAGATTGCCAGCGTCAATAGCAACTATGCCAGAAACAGTATCTGAGGTAGTTGGAACAGTGTTGGAGACAGATGAGAGTCTACAAATTGGGATGATCGACTCTAGCAGAGCAGCCTGGTGCAAATCGGAGGGAGAACAGAATGAGATCGTCGATAAAAAACGAGTCAGATTTTCGGTGGAAGTCGTCGCCGGCATCGAAGAACAGTAAGATGCGCTGGGGATTGTTGCCGATCGTCGTCATTTGAGGCGAACGGAGGAGGTGGCGTCAGTCACCGTCGGTTGGAAGGAGGCAGATCTGGCTAGCCTGAAAAAGCCGAAAAACGCCAGAAAATTTAAAAAACGTCAAAAAAAAGGGACAGAAACCGTTGGTGAGGTTGCAGAAATCTCCGGGAAGAACAAAAAGGAGACAGCAATTAAGGCTGTTCGAAAGGAGAATGTAGCCTACCAGAAAAACCACCGAAAAATGGCTATACTGTGATTGTCGGAAATATGGAAAAAAATGCAAGGCAGAGAAACTTGATCTGATACTATAAAGAAAATTTATATTTCTCAATGAATGACTTTGTATACAAGAGGCCTGNGGCAGAGAAACTTGATCTGATACTATAAAGAAAATTTATATTTCTCAATGAATGACTTTGTATACAAGAGGCCTTTATATAATATAAGGTTAACTCTAATACAAGAAATAAAATATCTAATAATTAATACAAGATATCCTAGGAATATTTACATTAATACACAAGGAAAGAATCACAAACACCAAATATGAAAATATTCACCAAATCTGGAAAAATATTTCAACAGAGATTGGGATTGTGAAGTCACAATCTATGAATTTATGGTACGAAAATCAAGCAGCCATTCACATTGCTACTAATCCTGTGTTTTATGACTAAACAAAGCATATAGAGGTAGATTGTCATTTCGTTTATAAAAGTTATAAGAAGGTTAATTTCTACCAAACATGTTTGAACTGGTGATCAATTAGTAGATGTGTTCACTAAAGCCTTGATTGGAAATAAGATTAATCTCATTTGTAACAAGATAGGCATGATTGATATCTGTGCTCCAGCTTAAAGGGGAGTATTATGAGCTACAACATAATCTGTTATAAACTGTGAACACAATCTTAGGAATTGTGTGAGCTGTTAGCAGAATTATAGGAGTGATTTGAGGAGTGAGTGATTAGCTTCCTAACTAAGACATTGATCTCGTGTATATATATATGTATTGTGTTTTGATTTAATATACAGAAAAATGAGATGAAGTTATTCAACATTCATGATGAGGTACATTAGGTAGTAGTTGCTTTGTACCACATGTTGAAATACCTCCAAAGCTAATTTATCCCTAGTATGAAACATGCAGTACTTTAAACTAACAAAACTTGAAACCTCCTTATTGCCAATATGCTAATATCTGCAACATAGGAGCTGTCAGTGATCTAGCAGGTATATTGTTTTGCCAATTTTTTGGGTTTTGTGGCATGAAAGGAGACTTTCTGAAAATACCTGTGGAAAGATTGAACTTGGTTCGAGGTCAAGTTCATTTTTGGAATCTTTATGGGCTTTTGTTACTAAGAGTTTTCAAGACACTTTTATCTTTTTCATAGACAAATTTTTATGCTGTTTCATTAAATTTTAGAACCTCGGATATCCCAAAACTGATCTTCCAAGCTAGGATTCTCCCCCTGAAGAGAAGTTGGAAAAAAAAAGGATTGATTCTCAAAAAAGGTAACATCCATACTCACTTAGAACTGATTTATGATAGGATTATAGCATTTGTATCTTTTCTAAGTTGGAGAGTAGCCAAGAAAGATACATTTAGTAGCTCGTGGGTCAAGTTTACTTCTTTGGTTCTTATACATGTGAACAAATGCAACACAACCAAATACTTTGAGAGGTAGTTGACTCAAGAACTGAGTATGAGGATATGTCTCTAAGAGAAGATCAAGAGGTTTATGAAACTAACAAATGCGAGAAGGCATTCGATTGATTAAATAGGAAGTTATAAGAATGGCTTCGCTAAAAAATTTTTGGGGAACTCTTGTGGTAAACATAATGGCTCGAGCAACTTCTAAGAGGTGTAGATTTTTTCTTTCCAGTCACCCCGTTCTGTTGAGGGGTATTAACACAAGAAGTTTGATAAAGAATCCTTTTTTTCCTAAGAAAAGTTTCAAAGGTAGAATTGACAAACTCTTTCCCATTATTAGTTCGAAGGATTTTGATTTTTGTGTGGAATTAGATTTCAATCATATTATAAAATCTCTGAAAGACAAAGACAGCTTCAAAATTTTCTTTTAAAAGATACACTTAACATACTCTAGTATGATCATCAATAAAAGAGATAAGCTACCTAGTTCTTGTGACACTCATAATTGGTGATGGTCCCCAAAGATTACTATGAATCAGTGTAAAAGGATGAGACTATTTGAAAGGCTTGGAAGGGAATGAAGTACGATGATGTTTAGCAATTTGGCAAATTTCATATTTCAACTCAAAAACATTTTTATTCTTGAACAAAGAAGGAAATAATTTGTTCAAATACAAAAAATTGGGATGCCCTAGCCTATAATGCCATAACATTATTTCATCTTTAACAGAGAGAGAAATAAAGTTGTCTGAAACCTGAATTGGTCTATTCAAAGAGGCTTCACTTTCAAAGTAGTAGAGCTGATCAACTCTTTTAGCACTGTCAATCATCTTCCCAAGTCCAAATTCTGAAATTCACAATAAGAAGAAAAAAACTTAACAATACAATTAGAATCCTCGGTAAGTTTATTGATAGAGAGAAGATTGTAGGAAAGATTTGGAACATGTAAGACAGATTGTAAAGTTAGGTTATTTGAAAGTTTGATTGAACCTTTTCCCGAAACTGGAGATAAAGTTCCATCAGCTATTCGAACTTTAAGATGACCAAAACAAGAAAAATAAGATAAAAACAGATGTGATTGGCTGGTCATATGATCACTAGCACCAGAGTCTACAATCTAAGTAGTTTATTGAGATGTTGAAAGAAGGGCAGAAGAAAAATTACCTGATTGAGCAAGTGAAGCAACGGAAGAATTAAGGATTTTGAGCTGGTTTATCAGTCCATACAGGTATTCTAATTGTTCCTTACTGAAAACTGAAGTCTCTAGTACACTGGGTGACCACTCCATAAAGTTTTTAAATTGAGAAGCCATAAAAAAAAAAAAAAAAAAAAAAAAAAAAAAAAAAAAAAAAAAAAAAATTCCTGAGATATATTATACCAGAAGATGTTGTGCTAATGGAAAACACGATCACAAGAAAAACAACACGTCCAAGTCTGATAGTCACTTTAAATCTACTGTCACACACAATTTCACAAAAAAAAAAAATGTCGGCGAGCAGAACACCAATAACTACCAGATCCCATAATCGCGCAACGTGGCAGATTCTGATAGAAAGAAAAAAACAGAAAAAATAGCCAGCGACAGAGAAAAATGTTGGCAGTTTTTCTATTTGACTCTTCGCCGGAGACTGATCTGATCGTTTGAATCTTTGTCGAAGACTGATATGATCGGAAATAGGCCTGAGACTGATCTGACCTGAAGCAGATCGAAAAAAAATCAAATTTTTGATTTTTTCGATTGAAGCCTTGCCAGAGACGGAGATAGTGATAGACACAGTTCAGACGCGCCTAAGGGGGCCACTGGTCGTCGTCGTCTGAGCAAGAAGGAAGGGGCGGTGAACGTCACCGGTTGCCAGAAGTCGGCAGATCTAAGGCTGCCGAAAAATTTAAAAATTGAATAAAACTGTGAATAAATGGCCGAAAAAGTAGCAGACTCCCCCGATAAGGACACCAGGGGAAGATCGGCAGCAATGAAGGCTGCCTGAGGAAAAAAATAGTTTGCCGGAAAAAAAATCCAATCACCGGAAAAAAATTTCAACCACCGTTACTGCTGGAAAGGGAAAAAAATAGAGGCAGAAAAAAACCTGCTTTGATACCATATGACGAGAAATATGAAAGTGTTTCTTGTATATCTTTGAATAATATTACATAGGTACTTATACACTTTACAATATCTAAAAAAATAGAAAAGAAATCGATTCTAATAAATTCTAATCAATCCTAGAAATCAACTTCATTAATCAAGGAGCAATCTAAGCACTATCAACAGTAATTTAAACAAAAAGTATTCCTATTCCACCATTAATCAACTACCTTCTCGTGTCGTAGGTTTTAAAACTCCAATGGGACTTCTTTCTTAGTTTTATCCTAATCTTCATAGACACATAATGTCACTGCTAGGATTTTTGGATGTTCCTTGTTCATTTATATTCATAGCCCTCATTGTCGGAAATTGGATCCTAGGTCAATCAAATGTATGTTTATTGGGTATTCTTTGACTAAAAAAAGGTATAAATGTTATCATCTTCCAACTAAAAAGGTCTATCTGTCTATTGATATCACTTTTGCTGAAACTCAACTCTAGTTCGCAACTCCTTATCTTCAGGGGGAGCCCTCATCATCATCCTGGGAAGATAAGGATCACTTCTTTTTTTATTTGCCACCATCAGTCCCTAAATTCAGCAAGTCTATGTCTAACCATTCTAGTGAACTCGTGTCAGATAACAAAGTTGTTTCTGATAATATTTGATCATTACAAGTGTACTCAAGAAGGAAAGGTCCACAGCCCGAACCAGTGCAAGTGTATGAGTCGGACCTGACGTTTGAGAATAAGGTAACTCCTAGTCCTACACTACATAGTGACCATTCAATTTTTGATTTGTCAACTAATGATCTCGACTTGCCTATTACTGTTAGCAAAAGGAATCAGAAAATGTACCGAGCGTCCTCTTTACCCAATAGACAATTTTGTGTCATATGACAAATTCTGTCCATCCCATAAAAGTTTCCTTGTAAGCCTAATACTATCCCCATCTCTAAAACCGTGTCTGAGGCATCATCCAATGAGGAGTGGAAGGATGCAACGAGAGTAGAAATGGAAGCATTAGAGAAAAATAATACATGAGGGGTCGTTGACCCACAAAAAGGGAAGAATATAGTGGATTGCAAGTGGGTGTTCACTATTGTTATGAGCTGTATGTGTGCTGTGAGGGATGGTGTGTGTGCAGAGGGATGGTGTGTGCAGAGGGATGGTGTATGC